>MJUT01006088.1:187811-250179 GCA_002080005.1 Gigantidas platifrons | reverse complement strand
GAGCAAATTATACGATAGTAAAAATTAGAAAGCTATGTTTGGAAATAAAAATTGTAATATTATCTTATTCTCTCACCGCCGTTCCTTTCTCCTAAGACAAATAGAGAATAATCAGAATCAAACGAATACAACTGGAGGACAGAATTTAAAGGAATTTAACAATACAACTGGGTGGCTGTCTGTGTTTTTTTTGTTTTTTTTTAATGAATTAATCAAGTATAGTCACCCTCAAACCATCCCTCCCCCTCCCCAGCCGACCTGAAAATAAAAAAGACAAATACAAAAAAAATCGGACTGTAAAAGTTTGTATAATTTGGTGCAATGATGTCTATATGTCTATTCTTCAGTGTAACATTTTTTGGTGGAAATTATATGACAGGAATTTTTTAATCCGATTTTAATACCAAGGTGGTCCTCAGGGCATTTCCCCTTTTTTGCAGTTTCCACTGTTTTGCACGTAATTATCTCCAAACAAGATATTCAGATATGCTAGATATTTCATAGTTATTCAACAACAACACTCTCAAGTGTATTTAAACCAAAATATTCCCTTTCAATCAGAAATAAATGTGCGTATCTATTAGAATCTTCGAAAGTAGTATTACCATCTGACGTCCAGCATAACCCCAAAATTGCTATATTTATGATGTGCTATGGAGAAAACGGCACGGTGAACATTTTTGAAACTTTGACAGATAATGCATTTAGACATAACTATTTCATGATGCAAATAAAAAATAAAAAAAGATAGATGGGAAAATGTTACGGTAACCAAGGTCTACATCATTAAATGCTTGTTTTCGTTGAGTATTTTGTGTGTCCACTGTTGCCGATATTTCTGGATTGTCAATTCCTGATTCAAGCTTCGATTTCTGTCTAACGTTTCTTCTGGAATGTCTTATAACATATATTTTATGTTGTTTAGTTCCAGGTTTGAAATTGTAAATCCTGTTTTGGTCTGTAGTGTAATCGTTCGTTTTTCATATATCCGATAGGAATTAATTTATTTGAAAATCAACTGTAAGTAAAGCTGGCTACTTTTGTGTGAAGTAAACGATGTATGCCTATAACAAATAGTACACAGATTAACATCTTGTTTCTCAAGTATAAGTATATCAATGACAATTTACCGGCATATAAAAGAACCCAGTATGTGTGTTTAATTAGGCCACTCTAAATATTGTTTTTAATTACTTGCAGATGACCATTGTTAATGTTGAAGTTGTTTCTTGAATAATAATTAAATTTTAATTTAATCTTATTTCCAGTTCAAACATAAATTAAAGGTCCATGCAAGGAAAGTGAGCGGTCATGTATATCTGTGTTAGGTGCATCGATTTTTCTTCTCTTTCTACGATATTCTGATTACAGCTTGTATCTGTTCGTATGGTTTGGTGTTTTCTGCTTCTGTCATTTATTGTTCATTTTAATAGACTATTTGATGTTGATAACACATGATAAGACATTAGCTCTTCTCCAAACAACTGCAGGTAAAGTCGAACCGAACATCGTTTATGTGGAAATCGTAGCGGGCATCACAACATGGAACTCAGAACTTAAAAGCACATACAAGAAGACATGAACCACAATATAAACAACTAGAGGTAAAGATGAACCCAACATAGTTTTAATGCGCAAATCACAACGGACATCACAACACGGGACAAAGAATGTAAAAACACATAAAAGGACAACACACAAAAAAACTAAAGCGATTAGCAACACTATACGCAAACATAGACAACAACACATACAACAAGACATGAACCACCATATAAACAACTAGAGGTAAAGATGAACCCAACACAAAAAAAACTAAAGCGATTAGTAACACGGACCCCACCAACATACCCGTGGGTGAATCCATGTGCTCGCGAATGGTAAGCAGTTCCTGGTTCTTTTAAGCCACCCACGGTGTTACTCATACAATCAACGCCGGTCAATAATGTCGGATATATGACCGCATATCAGATTGTGTAGTTAACTTTTGTTTCACCGATATATTTCAACCCGCAAATGTTACACTCTTATCCGTAAATAACATTACCTGATTTTCAATAAAGATTATTGTAACTCCCTGTAAAGTGTTAATTTAAATGTGTTTGTTTGCTCTTTAATTTTGGTGTAAGAATGGATTTATTTCATTTAATGACAAAGGTTGTGTTGGTTTGTTTGTTTGTTCGTTTGTTTTTGTTTTTGTTGTTTAATTTTTTTTTAACTTGCCTCTTTTTATATGGAATTATGTTGAAAGACATTTCAGTTGCCATAAACAAGATTCATAATATAGGAGCCATGGCTGTAACTAGACTCTTATTTCAATGAGGCAAAAACACTCAATCGCCGAGCGAAGCGATGCGAAAAACATTTGGGGATGGATCTGGGGGGGGGCGTCTAAGGTCCCCAGAACCTCCGACTTGAAAGACGCAAAATCCTCGATTTTAGCCATTTCCTGGCATCTTTTTCCTAGTTCAGTAATCATAATTTTTTATGATTTAATTTTCGTATTTTCTACTTTACCAGGCAAGAGGGAGTATTTCGAAATCTATGTACACAAGAAATGCACTAAGCTAACACCAGAAGAATTAAAAGCAATTGCATTATTGTCTCTGGTAACTCTCAAGAAAAATTCTATCCTGTACCCAACTATATTGTTGAGTCAGAAAAAACCCCCATTAAAAAGTAAAAACAGTGCCATTTTATATGCACTTTCTGTGCTTTTTGGCCTGATGAGCCTCTTTGATGGTGCTATAAGAGGCTAATAAACCCAGAAATCATATCAGAGAAATAAACTATTGACTCTCATTTTTTGTGATGACGGAGACCAAGTGATGCAAAAACATTCAATTAAATGCAGTGACTTGAGACGATTTTTGTGTCGTTAGACATATCTTAAGACGTTAAGACGTTTTAATGTTTTTTAAGTGTTTCTAAAGATACTAAACTGTCTCAGTCACAGAATATATATAGACCGGCTTACTTATGCATTGTGGTGTGCAATTGAATTCATATTGAAAATTAATAAAATCAAAAAATATGACTGATAATTACTCGACATTTGGTAATCAATCAATTTATTAATTTCTATATAAGCGTTTTCGTGTACAGGGCTGGAATAAATGTTGAAAATGAGAGTTCGAAACATATATTTTGTGATGTAATTTACGTAGAGGAATTAAGATTTGAACATGTCTTAGTTGCCCATAACAAATCTGCCACTTTTATGGTGCCCAGAGGCATCATGTCGTCTTAAAATGTTTTCCCGATTCACAGCCATGTTTCTGTGAGAATGGAGCATCGCTCAGCCACACAAACTGTCTCCCGTCATTGTTGACCCTACCCAGGTCTTAAGTCTGTGTAAGGCCGAGAATGAGCGTTCGTAACATACAGACGTGACTGGAAGAACAATCAACAACTTAAAGAAGAGTATGAATATTCAGATAAAGGTCTTTGACTGCAAGTCTTAGTGCAGATTGCAGCCCAGATATATTTTGATGAACAGGATGATCAACCACTTTAAGTCTCCGCCTTTCAATTTCCACCGCAAAAAAATCGTCAATTTCGGTATGAGGCATTTGCCTAATTTTCATCAATGTAGCTACGGCCATGGCACCGTTCTCTTGATTGGTTTGTTTTGATATTAAATTTCGAATCTTGAATTTGAAGATTGCGAATCTCGCCTTTTGGGTATTGAATCTCGAATCTTGAAGCTCGTATGATCCTTCTGACCCTTGGTAATTTACATATAGAAGATTTTGATCACCTGATTGTCTAGCTTTGAGTTAACTGCCGGCATTCACTTAGCTTTCTTTTCTACTGTCGCCATTTCTGTAAATGTGTGTGGTCATTTGAGTTGAGGTGTATGTACTGGTTGAATAGTTTGGTTGTCTGCTAGATATCACGTGGGGAGTGGAGAAGGTAAGATCATATTCCGTATAGCAAAATATTATGTCTGTCTCAAGTATGACATATTTATTTATCATCTCCTGACATATCTGTGTTTAGATGTTTGAGACTTGACAGCCAAATATCTCGTATTCCTGTTATGGTCGCATGTATTACCGATCATTACTGCCTAAATTATTATTTCCCTTTAATACTGAAAAATGTATTTTGTAAAGATGAAATATATACTCACCAAAGGTTTCATGCAATACACCTGCACTTAATATAAACACAAAGGATATAAAGGATATGTCGTGTGACTATTAAACACCTCTTATCGTACCTTTCCAATACAATGTGTATGTGTTGACTAAAAGGAGAATGTTGTGCGAATTAATTCCTCATAAATAGTGAAACGACACATATTACTGAACTTCTTTAGATTTCCATGACACTGCAATGTAATTAGTTATATTTACACGCTACCCTCTCCCCCTAACATATGATAGAAACCGATTGGAAAAAAAGTCCAGATGAACTGTGGTATATGAATATGCATTGATAATGTGATTAGAAATTAATAGTGCTTAAATCAAAGTTACACTTTAAGAATGTTGAACTGGTTAGATATAAAACAAACAGAAAAAGTAAGTGCTTTTACTTTTCAAAAATTTGTTCATATTATAACGGTTCTTTATGACTTTTGGGTCTGGATCATAATGTGTATTAGATATTTGCACTAAGAATAAAGTTTTACTTCAGGAGACGTCCTTTTGTTAATGTAAATCTATAATTCATATTTACAATTGTTGGTGCCAAATTGGCTCCACGTTCGTCTAAGAACTCACCAAGACATCACAATATATTATAATGGCAGCATACTTAATGTCTTTTATGCTACACATGCTTCAAACTTAGCTTGATTAGAAATTAAACCCGTAAGAAATTATACTATATAAGTACCTTATATAAACGTTATAGTAAACTGACGAGGCAATCAAGAATGAACAATCAAGAGACACTGGTAGCATTCGGCAAACAGGTCACAGAAGGAAGACAAACAAAAATCAAATACACAATAAAATTCGTATAAAGTTAGATAGATGAGCAATGCGAACCCCGGAGGTGAACCAAGGTGCTATCAACGGGTAAGCAGTTCCTTCCTCTTATAGGACACCTGCCATGATACTCATAAGATAAGGACCTTCCTTCATACAACTGGGAATAAAGAAGAATCGAACATCATAGAGGGCACCACGACACAGAACTAAGAACAGAAAGACATATAATGAGACAAAATGTTGGGAACCACTATACTAAAACAGACACAAATAACATAAATAATACATGCGTCCGTCTACAAACAACTTCTGGCAACCACGAACAGAACATAGTTTTATATACGGGAATCGTAACGGAAAACACAATACGAACTAGAAACGTGAAGACATACAATATGACAAAATGAACAATATGAACTTATTTGGAAAACAGGGAGCTAACTGAAGACACATACAACATTGTGCACAAGATGCAGAACAAAAAAACAACACAGAGAACTAAAGAGATGAGCACCAAATACCCCACCAAAAACTCGGGGGTGAACGCCGGTGCTCGCGAAGGGTAATCAGTTCTAACTTCTTATAAGACACCCAACGTGTTACTCATATATAAAGTCAGATCCGATAAAAATCTTTTGGACGAAAGAGTATGTAAATGGGAAAAGATGCATTCCTATTTTAGATATGGATAATTCCTAACGGGTAACCAGTTCATGATTTTGAACGTAAAATAGTTCTAGTCATTAACTATTGATATCAAACAGCTTTAAGAAAATTATGTAGTCACTTAGGGTACAATGTAGTTAGTACATAATGCTGTTCTGTTCGTTTATTATAATGTGTACAATTTGTTAAAGTGCGTGATACTCACTTGGTATGAGAAAGTTAAGCACAAGTAGCACGATCGTGTCTCAAGTTAAAGTGTTTCATTGTAACTGTTAACATGTAAATGGCTACTGTTTATCAAAGTTTGTATATAAAAGTAACGGGAGAGATTGCATAGCTCTTAGATTAAGACTCATCCATTCAAATTTGTGGACACATTAGATAACCAGAAAACCATTCCATAGAAAATATCATTTACAAATCTCGTATCAAATTGGCATCATATACCGCAATGAAATACCGGTAGTTGAAGCGTATTTCTCAATAATGAGGTACGTAAAGCAACGGTACGTTGATATAAAATCAAGTTAACAAACCCAAGCGCCAATAATGTACATAATGCATCGATGTTGACAAAGAATTCCTTAAAGCATTCCGAGTTATTATTTTATATATATAAATTGTTTCTGATACCTCGTTGTTGTCTTTGTACTGCAAGTCAGATATGGGTTATTATAATTGTAACGTTTTCCAATAATGTACATAGCATTCTTGCTTTGGTCCACTATTAAAATCTGACTGTCACAGTACAACAGCTTATATGGTTCTACAAACAGCATAGGAAACGGTTGGGATATGAGTGTGGTCTAGCATATATTAAATTTCATTGGAACAATAAATGGATAAACGATTACGTATCCACAAAAAATAGCTAATATCAAATATATATTCCATTATTTGTTAATTTATTCTTCTGAATACCTGATAGAATACCATTTAAATATGATTCATATAATTTTTTTAGACGAAATAGTGAAAAATAATAGGATGAAAATATATATTTATTTCATTTAGAAGAGATGTTATCAACATGGTTTAATACCTCATCCGTTTTATCGATGTGATTGTACCAAGTCAGAAGACTGCCCGGTCATGTATATAAGTGTTAGTAATAACGATTTCTGAGCGTTCACAATGTGTGATATTTGTTATCTTTTAAATTGTATTAACCAGTTGTATCATATAACTTGCTTTACAATGGTGCTTAACCTGTACATAATTGATCAATCTGAACTTTTCTGTAGTTCATCTCTGTTCTGTGGGATTCATGTTGTTTAATCGTTAGGTTCCTGTGTAGTATTTTGTAAATCATTGTTTGCCTTTTTCACCTGCGAATTGCAGCTTCAGATTTTCCCTTTGCTATCTACAAACTTTCTCACATTGTGGTAAACAAATCAAATAACCCCCATATTTGCGTATGCCGCAACAAAATAACATTTATAAACCAAGAAACAGAGATTATGTGAAGATATTGACAGAATAATCTGAACGTCTGAAAGCTAAAATTGGCGCTATTCGACACATTGAATAGAATATCTGACTGGTGAAGGTGGATTTAAATTAGTCTGTTACGCAGCCGCAAATCAATGAACACATAATTTAAGCATGGGGAATAATACTATATCACCATGTGGAAGCACGCTTTCCCCACAGGAAATATTGTTGAAAATAATATTTCTTTGTTGGGTTCATTGTATGGTCTAAAAAAAGTCGTTTGTATCGTATTGTTAAATTAATGTGTTGTGTGATTCTCTCTTATGTTCTCTCAATGTAGTAAGCATAATGTGATTCAGTAATTGCAGGTTTGAAGAATACTGGATGTTTGATTGATGGCTGCTTAACGTTCAAAGACAACTAATTCATGTATATTTAGAACGAGAACAAGTTCAACAATATATAAAACTATACAGAAATGTGGAAGGAATAGGACAACCTGGACTATGACTATTGACTGCCACTGGAAAAGTATTGAAAGTTGAGTAGGGATGATAAATTTAAACTTCTGTAGCGACTACGGTACATATACTCTTTTTTTCGGAATCTACAGTTGTGATCTTGAATGTACAAGGCCCATTAAGCCCTTACAATATGTTACCTAATATTGTGCATGATCAGGTAATACTTACTATAACATGACACCACCCTCATTGAGAATACCTCTCCTATCATCCACTTAGGCTGTATCTGTGGGTTTGTCCATTGGAACCGTCATCAGGACACAGGATATAAATTATGAAATTGTGATAGCCATGTATGAGGTCTAATTGTAATTTAATTCAAACCTTTTCTTGTTGTCGAAGGTATTATCTACCCAATGATAAGCTTTAGGGCACTGACAAGGATTATTATATATTATTATATATTTTGTTTGAGAAATACAAGTCCTAAATAATATAATTGATTGCAAGTAAAAACTAAGGTAATTCTACCTCAGGCACAAACAACCGTAGCCTATTTTGATTGTCACATTAAAACATTTTGGCCTACGTGCTTCAATGGTATTTACATTGCAAAATTAAGGTTTTATTGAAGAAACGAACCATGTACACTAAAATATATACCTACGACTTAGTTTAATTCATCTAGCTAAATTACTAAATGTAGAAAATCCCCACATTTGAGCATATTTGTGTCGAATACATGTGTAATTGCTCAAGGCTTGCATCAGTTGGGTTTAATGATTAGCGCTTTTGCCACGATTGCGTTTGTAGGCTTGATCACCGATCGCGACACGCCAATATCCTATAAAAATGGTTTGCCATGCAATTGACTTATTTTTTGTCTTAATAAATGGCTTGAAATAAACTGCTGCTCTGTTATGACAGTGTCCTAATAACGTTTTACATTGTCATAATAGTACTTTTTCACATTAGCCTAATAAAGCTATTAAGTCACCCATCTTTCCCGAACTACTATTTGTGTTTCTGTTGTCAATGTGAACTTCACATAACGAAATGCAAAAAAATGTAAACTTCTACGTGGGCAATCTGCAATCGGAACATCCATTTCGCAGATACTGTTAAATATCCTGCGGGCACTTGTTTAAGTTTCTCTTTAGGAATCCTAGTGCCTTGTTGGCCTTTGATGTTATTTGGATATATTAGGATCCCAATTCATATCTTCTGATAGTTCTACTCCAAGGTAAGGATAGTGATGGACAGTTTCTAGTTGATGACCCATCATATTGTAGTTGTAGCTGACTCGGTTTCGTTTTTTGGTTACCCTCAGTATGAAACACTTTGCTGGATGGAAAGTCATCTGCCATTGTATAGACCATTCAACAAGTCGTGTCAGGTAATTCTGTATTTGTTGATAGGATTCTATCCTGCTGACGGTTCGATAGAGCAGGGATTCATCAGCAAACAGTCGAATACTAAAACATGGCGATATTAAATCCCCTATGTCATTGATGTACAACAGGAAACAGGAAACACAAAGGTCTTAACACCGTTCCCTGGGGTACACCGGTCGTACTAGTTTCGTTCCAATCATTTCATCGTCGACACATACCCGTTGTTTTCTTTGGGTGAGCCAGACACTGATCCAGTTTAGGACTTCTCCATTGATCCCATAATATCTCATCTTTCTTCGACGTTGCTGATGTGGTACGGTGTCAAATGCCTTTGCGAAATCTAAAACCAACATGTCCACTTGTTCCCGTTGATCTAGTGACCGTGCAACCGATTCTATTGTGTTCACCAGTTGGGTTTCACACGAGAGATGTTGTCTGAAGCCATGTTGATGATATACTAGGATGATATGTTCATCTAAATGAGACATTATGTGATGGAAGATGATATATTCCATCTTCTTGCAGCATACCGACGTGAGCGACACTGGTCTGAAGTTGACTGCTTGGATGCGTAATACCTTTTAGAAGATGGATGTGATGTTTGCTTGTCTCCAGTCTGCTGGTACTTCCCCTGATTCAAGAGTCTGGTTACATATGCGTGTGAGGAATGGTGTTATCTGGTCAGCTGCTTCTTTCAGTACCATTGATGGTATCAGGTCCGTCCCTATGGCCTTCGTTATGTCCAAAGTCTTCAAAAGTTTGTTCCGTCCATTCTCTGTTACTGTGAGCTTTCCTATATCTGGTATGGAGCTGTCAGCTAGTTCTGGTATTTCAAGCATGTTTTCATTTGTGAATAGACGGAGGTATTGCTGGTTTAATATATCTGTTTTCCCTTTACTATCTATAACTTCTTCGCCTGAGCTGTTTATCAAAGCTAATATGTTGACTATCTTTCTTTCTTGAGTTAATGTACTGCCATAATTTCTTACCCATGGTAAGTTTTTTCTGCTCTTTAACAGTTGTATCTTCCGAGTTCAGTATGCCTCTGACGTAGTTGTCATAGGCTTCCGTCATGGTCTTTTTGACAATATTTCTGGCTTTTCTGTATGTTTTCTGTTCTCTGGTGTATTGTACCTTTTTACTACATTGTATCGTCGTTGTCTTTGTCTGATTAATCTTTTGATGGTATGCTTAATCCAGGGTACAGTGTGCTTTCCACTGATTGCTTTTTGAGGGACATACTTTTTATCGCTGCTCAAGATGGTGGTCTTGAAGAAGTTCCAGTTTTCCTCTACTGTGTAATTAGTCTTATCATTCAGGCGATCTGTGAAGGTTTGACTGATAACATTCCTGAGGCTTTCCATGTCAACTTTTTTGCAGATATAAACATTTCCTGGTTGTTTCTTGCATGTATTTGCTTTGATGTTGATGTCAGTAATCACTACATTGTGGTCACTCATTCCTGGGAGAATCTCTGTCTTCTCTAATAGTCCTGGATTGTTGGTGAACATCAGGTCCAGAATGTTTTTGCCTCGGGTTGGTTCACTGACAATTTGGGTGAGATTATTTTCTGTTGCTATTTCCACTAGTTTCGAGTTCATCTGATTTCCATAATGTGGATTAGTTTTCACAGTGATGTTGTCCCAGTTATATCTGGTAGGTTAAAATCACCTCCAAGTATAATGTTTGGCATGTTGTTCTTAGCACTAGATGGCATTTGTTGCATAGAACTTTCCAGGCTTTCTACCATGTCGAGTTTGCTCGATAGTCTTCTGTAGTAGGATCCTTCGTATATCGATTTACTTCCCTGGATAGTTAGTTTTGTCCATACTATCTCACAGTCTGCATCGCTTTTTATCTATGTTGTAATTAGATCATTCCCAATGGCTATGAACACCCCTCCTTCGCCCAATTTCCTGTCCTTTCTGTACGGGTTTTCATAGTTGCTTGGTTCACACTATTGTGCAAAATGACGCATTTTATGATTAATTTTGATTCAGAATTAATAAATATTGTTGGTTCTGTAATTTTTTCCTTGAATAATGATGACCTATTATATTTTGTGAGTGCGTATTATTAAGTAATGACCATGTCACTCATGTTTGCATTACTACGCATAGCGACGAGGTATCAATGGGGCTTCCGTTATTAAATTAAAAACATTCAAGGTTGTAATTTTATTGTTTGATAAATTCAATATTGGTGTATTTACGGTAAATATAGACTTGATATGGCGCGGAACACAATAGATTGACAGACTCGTTAAAGCTTGTCCTTTTCCTGTTTCCAAGCCTGGCCACACATATTATATATTTACCGTCAATACACCAATATTGTATTTATTTGCTGCTGATACAGAAAGCACACAATATTAAAGATTGAAAACTAATCAGAAAATGAATGCATGCTAAAACCTTAGCGTTTCAATAGTATTTCATTTATTTGTTTTACCAATGTGTATGGTTTTGCACCAAGTTATTGTCAAGCATTCAACTAAATAAGATAGAGTTGGAAAGATTTAATTTGATTTGATTCGATTTTTAGGGTTTTAACGCCACTTACAATACTTCAGCTATATCATGGCGACCAGTGTTAGTGGTGGAGGAAGCCGGAGTACCCGGAGGGAACCACCGTCCATGGGCAAGCGACTGGTAAACTGTATCACTTGTGGCTGCGAGTCGAGTGCACCTTTTTTGTAATTTACAAAGCCGGACGGAATCCAAGCCGTATTGGTGATAGGCTTGTATGAGTTGTTAGATCCAATGACCTAACTCATTGAGCCACCCGAGTCCCCTAGTGTTGGAAAGATATTGTCTTAGTATTTAATAAATTAGAACATTCAAATAATTTCATTCATAAAAGATGATCAATTCATTATCATCGACGTTACAGTGACTACCATACATCGGAGACGACAACATGGATGAATGGCAAGGTGGAACTCACAGCCATAGATTTCGGCGCACCATCAGCTTTAAGGTGCATATAATAGCACGAATCAATATCGATAATGCTAAGAGTTGGGCTATGTATATACAACCATAATATGTATATATAGATAGAACAGAAATGCTTTAAAACCAGAGAAAGGGGGAATAGGGGGAGTGGAACTAAACTTAAAGCTATTACAATTATACATATACATATATATAATGTAGTACTAAAAAGTTAAAAAGAACAAAACATCAATTAGATAGTATTTCAAAAACCGTTATCAGAAAATCCCATTCAATAAAAACAATATTGCTTTTGAAAAAAAACATGTATACCCATTGTGATATCCAGAAAGAACAAGACGAACTGATGAAATAACACTTAAAACCCCTTTGTGAAAACATTCGTTTTGCTTTTCTATAGCTATTTATTAAACATATTACAATTTGATATACATTTTATTATAAACAAAAATGGTACAATACAATATTATTTAGAAAGGAATTAATAAGGCCATAACAAGTTAATTTCTTGGTTCTCAGGACCGCCCGCATGTGGACATTCGTCGCCGCATTGCCGATTGTATTGCAAAAATAGTAAAAATAAAATTGTAAATGCGGTAGCGCTGTCCGTACGGAAAAAACAACTGCATCCGTTTTTTCTCTTATATCGCGTGGTCGGTGAAACGCTTTAAAACGCATCATGCTTAAATGAGAATTAAAGCATCGTTATGAAAATGTATAAATAAAAAAACGTGTTTCCGTTTGACATTTAGACAAAATGTCAATCGTTTCTGTGCAAATTCGGCACAAATGTTTGCCAGTTTTACCAGGGAACATAATAGGGGGCTTCTCCGAAGCTTCTACCTTATTGGAATTGTTTACAGAGATAAAAATGGTACGTTGGTACAAGCGGATTGGACGTAAGTTAAATCTAAGCAGTTTGATATAAACGTTTTGAGAAAGGTTATACTATTATTTAAATAACGTATTTTGTTTTTTTAAGCTTATTGCCATATCAGAACGAAACTATAGTGTGTTTGTTTTTGGTAGTTTTTGTCATCTGAAATGCATTACTGGTAACGAAAGTGTTAGCTTACGGTAAAAGACAACAAAGGAAACAGCAAAAATAATACACAGCAAACCAATGACCAATGATGAGATTCCAGCTGCAAATAATCCATTACTCTCTTGACTGGTTGAGACAAGATTTTGTCCTAAAAATTAGAATAGATTAGATTAAATACATTGTATCTATTAATGCATGCAATTATTGTCATGTATGGATTGATATGAAATATGTTTATAGTGATTGATCGATCGTTGTGTTGTGTGACATGTATGAACAATGTTTCAGCTATATTCATGACAAACATAATTAATTGGTGTAAAGAGGTGTCACATGCATTGGACTATGGGTAATAGTGTATATAATCACAGGAAAATACATTGCGTAATTTCAAAAATTGTGCTATAGGCCCCAACTACAACTAGTAACACAATATTGTTCATTTGGGAGCCGTCATTCTTGTTCGGAGATTGACAAATCTCCATACATGAAGCATTCATATACATCCTGTTATATGAGAATTTTGTGTATTTGATTTGTACTGCACAACTGTCAGATGGCAGTTGTTGTTTCCCGTATCAAATAAGGCCAATCGCAACGCCAACTGCTTACATGTGTCACGGAACTATAAAATAGTGTCTTAAAGCCTATTAACCAGGGCTAATGTACATGTACGTTCAATATTAAGATCACCATGTTTCCGTTTGTAGGAATTGTCAACAGGATAAAGATAAAATTGTTATATAAATTATGCTATTTTATCAATAGATATAATCGATTCCCAAATATAGACTTGTATATCTTTCATTGCCAAATGATTTTTCGATTGGGAAAATAGCAACATAAATAATGTACATATGAAAATATAATAGGAAATGTGATGCAAATCCAGTAATATTTGACTTTATAGATATCACATTTGATGCACACAACACATTTCTGGAATAACCTTCTTCAGTTACACTCAACGTCAAATTATAATTCAACAATTTGCAGGGGCAAAATGACCAAATGGCCTAAATACGATAGCCTGAGTCGGAAATGTCATTTATGCCTGAGGGAGAAGAACCGTAGCTTACATGATCTAGGAATTTCGATAAAAACTATATCTAATAAATCTTGTCATTGAGCGGAAGCACTGACCATTGGGACTACCCGCGATGACTAACAATCTTGTCATTGAGCGGAAGCTACCCACGGGGACTAATAGTCCATCATCAGAGGTAATTGATAGTAATGAAAACGTAGATATCAAATTTAGTGGACACAACGCGAACAACAATAAGTAAACTCATAGCATACCTACTTCTCAACCGCAACTTAAAAGAAAAAAAAACTGTTAAATTGGTAAAATTAGAGGAGGCGATATATGTGCCACAATTTACAAAGGATATGTTTCCTTTTCGTAATCACAATGTGGTCCTTTCCTCATTAATGACTTTCTCACATTCATACGGCATCAAACGTTTCTTATCACCGCGTTTGTAACAAGAGCGATACTACAGGTGCCACTAGTGGAGGTGGAACTGCTTACCCTTCCGGGACACCTGATTTCATCGTCTTTTTTAGGTCGTGTTGTGTAGACCATTATTTTACCATTTGTTCTGTTCAATGTCTTGTCTGACCTTCGATTTACTGCGTCCAATTATCCGTACGTCATCTTCAAACATTTCTTCTAGCTATTTACTTATGCTTAGCAAATTAAGTGCTATTTATAGCATGTGTAACTGTAAGCATATTTCTCTGTATACTGGTCCCATTTTTTGTTGCACAGGTTGAAATAAAAACACCCATACAGACATTTTGTAATTTTAAATACGCTTCCCATGACATATAGATTATTACTTATGTCAGTTATTGTTGCCATCGATTCTGAGTCTATATGAGGCAACAACCTTAATCGTATCGGATATCGGGTGTATCTTTTATGTTCCAACAACATATGCTGCTTCAATATCCATCATTTGTGCCTTCGTTTAATTTTTGAAAGAAAATACTTGAAAGATAGTGTCACACTTATGTTGCTTTTCAATGAATATGTATAAAGTTTTCCCGTTTGAACAAAAGAGTTTATATCAATTGAACTGAAGTAATATGAATTCATGCCTGGCCACATCGTGTAATAATCGTACTTAATTCAGCGATGATATTACCATATTATTTTATTTATTTGTTTCCAATTCTTTTTAATTTGTGTATTCCATTATATGTGTATTGTCATTTGTGCTTCTACGTATTGTTGTTGACGTCCGTAGCTTCCGAAATTGTGTTAAAGCCAAGAAGTACACGATTGGATCATAGTTGCCAGGCAACACTAAACCAGTTTTTGGATTGATGCATAGCATCTTGGATTGTTCTCGATTTATATTGGAATAATCTTTATACTAAAGCAAATCACACGTACAAAATTTAGAGAAAGTACACAGGAAGTGTACAAAATATGACCTAAAAACTGAACAGATAATACTTACGTTGTTCAATGACAGAAAATGTCTTATTGAAACTTCCAATGCTGTTAGTTGCAATAACGGTGTAGGATCCAAAATGTGTCATGTTTATAGCTTGTATAAAAATATGTGATGTGTACTCAAATCCATTTAAACTCATGTATGATTTTATTACTTTATCTATAGAATCGCTCCTTCTATATATCCACTGTATAAATGGAGCGGGATTAGCTAAGAGGTTGACTGTTATCACTAAAGACATGACATTTTTCAGGCCTATTAATTCATGTGAACTTGGAATGTCGATATTCAATCGCGGCTGGACTAAAATAAAAACAATCAAATTCACAGTAGAAAATTAATTAAGATAAAAAATATGTCCTTGTTTATTATAGCTGTACTTTTTGATAGATAATAAGTTCCTTAATTGTCTTCTCAATTTTATGTACAATAAAGATTAATTTGTTTTAAGTTGCATAGGTAAAATGCAATGAATATATACAAAATGGAATAATACATTTGTAAAAACAATATATGTTTGATATAAGAATGGTAGCAATTTGACCGGATTTGATGTAATGTCTGCATAAGCAGATCGCAGATAACAATAACTATGATACTCACGTCTTAGGACATAAAATGTTCTGATGTTCATGCTGCCTACACGTATAAAATTCCATATTATCTTTGATATTGGATAAGTACGCTTCTAAATGTTATCTCAAAGAATGGTGGAAATACAACTCACAGAAGACAAACTGCGTCTTAATGCTTATGTTTTAAATTCAAATAGGTCAATATCTGATGTCATATCAACATCATTCCACATATGTTAAAAAAGGACAACATTTTTAGAATTCGTATTAAGCATATTCTTGAACATGTGCAGAAGCGTACATCTCAAGGTATGCATCAGTATGTAGGTTGTAATTACGATACTCTCGTATTTAGTATTCAAGAAAGATACCGTAAATTGGGGAATGTTGGCGGTTTTCTCTCGGGAGGTATCTGTTTAATTATGGTGTGTGTAATTTTTGTGCTTTCTCAAACTGATGTAATTTATTTTGGCAGCCTCAGAAACAGATGCTATTTTCATATCGTTGATAACCTGTTTATTGAAAGAAAATCTGAATTATGTGGTATTTCAAAGACATCGATAAAGAAGGAAAATTTCAAAACGACTTAATTGAAAGAATCGGAAATTGGCGTAATTGCATTTAATTTCGTTATTCGGTATTCGACGTGGAAAGAAATACATCATGTAAATATAAAACATTGTAAGAAATCCCTCAATCATAAATCCCCAGAGGCCCGGGTTGATCTGACAAATCATACAAGCCTAGCACCAATACGGGGTGGGATTGCGCCCAGCTTTGTAAATTACAAAAAAGGATGCACTCGACTCACAGCCGCGAGTGATAAAGCTTCCAGTTGCTTGCCAAGGGTCGGCTTCCTCCACCACTAAAACTGGTCGCCATGATATAGCTGAAATATTGCTGAAAGTGGCGTTATACACCTAAAATTCAAAATTCAAAATTCATCAATTCTCCTGGTGTTCCTGTATCACCAAATACTGGTAATTTTATGTACAGACACATATTTATGCATGTCTTTTTTGGGTGTTAAAAACAAAGTATAAAATGGGAAAATACACATATTAACATATTCAACTGTAATTTGCGGTGAGGTAAGCTTTAAACTTTATCCTACATTGTAAACTCTTTTCATTTTAGCTATTTGTACTTGTGTATTGCTTAATTACCGTTAACAATGGCAGATTTTGACGGTTTAATTTTTGGTGCTTGCTTTATTTTTGCGTGTTTAATTATCGGTGTTTTCACGAGAGGAGCCAAATAAACTAAAATAAGACTACATCCAAAATAACCACAATGTATGGTATATCACCTCGGTGGTGTAATGCGTCCTCGCATTGGTTGGAGCATATCGCAAGATTTCATTCCCGAATTGAAACAAGCCAAAGAATATTAAATTGGTATTTGCTGTTGCTCAGTTACGAACGCGGTATAAAGAGTAAGTGCAAAGACAGGTGTTAGGAGTCAGCATAATTTGCTTGAGTGAAGCGGTAGATCAGAGAAATATAATACATAAATTGTAAGAACCAGGAGGTAACAATAAATCATACACGAGAATATAAAACACAATGTCAAATCTCTGATTTTGCTCTACGCATCGTTTTACTGATTGTAAAAATGCAGTGTAAAATTACTTTTCAGATGTTTACATCCATTACTTATCGTGTATTTATTCCATGTTTACCGCAGTTTTATTTTAACAAATGTAAAGTTATATGCCAATTATATAAGTAACATTAATAAACCTTGACAAATACTATTGGGCAATTCACATAGAAATAACGTAACAAAATAACAAATACCACACCGATGGAACAATTCCAAAATATATTATCAAAGAGAAAGAGCCAAGATCGATTATCCTAACAGATCTCGCTTGGTACATGTACTTCATTAAAAAATATGGCGGGAGTAATCTAGCTTATGGGCATGTACTTCTCCTATTAGTGAATTGATAAGGTGATGACAGTGTGTTCCACAAGTGAGTAAAATGCCAACCGTCAGATATAACCTCATATGTTCATGTTTTCATTTCAATATGGCTATGATATACGGACTTACAATATTAAACTTATTAACTGAATTTAATGAATAAATAAAAAAAAAAAATGAAATCAATTGCTGTAATTAAAAAAAATAATTCTAAATGAATCGATTCTAACTGTGTAGAAAAAATTTAAATACCTGTACATATATTGCGGTCGCTGTTAAGCATCTGCTCTTTTAGACGATCTGGCAGTTGGTCCAAAAAATATTACAATACCGACGTGCAAATCTACCTGGGTTTGCTCGATTAGTGTTCGTGCCAAGAATGCAATTTACAGTGTTAGCATGGTGATCTTTAACAAGTAATGTAGTCAGTCACAGTCATAGGTCATGATGAATATGATACAAAAATGAATGAATGAAACCAATAACATTTACAGTTTTTCATAGAATAACCATTACGGTGACACTTACAGTGTATATGCAAGTACTTTTCTGTAGATTTAATTATCTGTCTCCCCTCAAAATTAACAGCTTCACAGAAGATAACTTTGTTGTGATCAACATCTCTCCCTGTATACACCATACTACTGGATGATATAAACTTGTCTCCATCTTGTTGTGGTGGTTGTGGTGTTGCTTGATTGGTCACGTTCTGTCCTAAAATATACCACTGTATCCAGGCAGCAGGACGACTTGGGTTTGTAGTACATGTAAATGTATGTGTCTCACCTTCTACAATATCTACTACATTGAGGTCACCAGCTGGGATGATAGTCACTGTTGTCACCATTACTGTAATATAAATAATAATAATTATACCACTGTATCCAGGAAGCAGGAGGACTATAGTCTGTAGTACATGTAAATGTTTGTGGGTCTCCTACTAAGTATATACTATATTGTTTTAACAGGTTATGCTAATTCTCACTGTTGTCACAGGCTCTGTAATATAAATAATAAAAACCATAATGGTCAGCTCTATCAAGATATCAGAATACATTGCATGATTATAATAAATGCAAGCGTTTGATATGTTCGATAATAGCTCATTCAGAAAACTTTAATTAACTAGAGACAAATAAATATATATCTCAATATGATCACGATACATAAATTCATAACATTGTGATGCACCGTTGGTACTATTGTATTTAGATCCAGTGTTCTGATTATGTGATACTGGAGTACGAGAAGCAACTCTTTCTCTGACAGTTTTAATACCCTACTAGCTTTAATCTGAAATACATATTATAAATATTTGTAATTTAAATATTTAGAATTAGTGGCTAGCAATACTTGTTCCTTGGTTGATTAATACATATTCTCTGTTATTTAATAAAACTATTATTTATAATACAATTGGTGATTTGATTTGATTTTTGGTGTTTAACGCCACATTCAACAATATTTCAGCTATATCATGGCGACTAGTTTTAGTGGTGGAGGAAGCCTGAGTACCCGGAGAGAAACACCGACCATGGGCTAGCAACTGGTAAACTTTATCACTTGCGGTTGCGAGTCGAGTGCACCCTTTTTTGTAATTTACAAAGCCGGGCGCGAACCCACGCCGTATTGGTGATAGGCTTGTATGAGTTGTTAGATCCAGCGACCTAACTCATTGAGCCACCCGGGCCCCTTAATACAATTGGAGTAAGAATATTTCTGATGTCGATTTATTTTAATAGTTTAATAAAAGTAACAACCAAGGACTGATTTTGTTCAATTGACTCCAAACCTGCACTCAATATTACTATTTTGATAATAAACAAAATCCTGTAAAACTGTATGGAAGATAGTACTTACATTGTATATATAAAGACTTTTCTGTCGATTTAACCTTCTGTCTCCCCACAATATTAACAGCTTCACAGAAGATGACTTTGGTGTGATCAACATCTCTTCCTGTATATACCAGACTACTAGATGATATAAACTTGTCTCCTTCTTGTTGTGGTGGCTGTAGTGTTGCTTGATCGGTCATGTTCTATCCTCCAATATACCACTGTATCCAGGAAGCAGGACGACTTGGGTCTATAGTACATGTAAATGTATGTGCCTCTCCTTGTATAATATATACTACATTGTTCTCACCAGCTGGGGTGATTGTCACTGTTGTCACCGATACTGTAATATAAATAATAAGAATTATACCACTGTATCGCGAATTTTGTATGTAGCACCTGAAACTTTTGCATATTTCAATCTACAATATCTACTACATTGTTGTCATTAGTTGGTTTGTTTGTCACTATTACCGATGGTAATGTAATATAAATATGATATCACTGTTTCCAGTCAGGAGTATGACAGTAAAATAAGTAGATGTAAATGGGTGTGTCTCTCTTTATATGATATATAACACATTGTTGTCATCAGCTCGGACAATTGTCCATGATCATCTCTTTAAAACAGCTGATTTCATCTTCGGCCTTAATTTGCAGCACGCATTCTTCTGAAGTGTTCTGTTAGTGGTTTGTAATCCATTTTTGGAATTCTATCGAGTCTCTGTTTATTAATGGTTTCTGGTTTCACAGTTACTATCTTCAGATTCTTCTTATGATTTGACATATGTAGTTAGACAGACAATTATTATTTGTACTCAATATCTATTAAGTTGTTATTACATGTTCTTGCTATAGTGCAATAAAACATAGATATCTAATGTGGTACTTGATTGTTCAAACGTGGTTGGATGCTATGTCTTTCCTTTTTTATTTTATTTTTTCAATAGTCAGAGATTTACATTCATAAAAAAGCCATACATTACCACCTAGCATTTCATCAATGCCAAAGGTTTACAGCATAATTATTAGATGACTATTATATTTTTCAATCAAATATTAAACAAAATATAATGATTTTACACGAATAAATAAATCAATTGAGACATATTCATCCCTTCACGTTATCTCTCTCCCTTTCATAACATCATTCATTTCTTTAACATGTATGTTTTCTACTATCTTGTGACTTTAGTAACTTACTCTTAATTGATACAAATAAAATACATAACCATAATAGTCCAGGCAATCTACGGTTTTACCCCAAACTAATTGCAAACTAATTTATTTCAACTGTAATTAGTTCTTGACATAAATATATTCAACATATAAAAAGTCTAGAAAAATCTAAATGGGAGAAAGGTAAGAATTTTATGAAAACAAATATGCAAAAAATATGATAATAAGGGAGATAACTCGTGTATGAATTGCATATGCTTCAATATAATTTTTAACTAGAACATTCAAATTCAACCGAAGGAACAGTAATGGTAAGCTTAAGAATAATACTTAACATCTATTATTTATAGTTTTACTTTATAAAATGTTTAGGGTCATATAAATTCGGGAATTTGCAACAGCTGCCGTTGTTTGTTGACATCCTGATTTCATCTGCTACAAGTACAAATCAATCCAGACCACTGAGCATTTGCCGTTCTCAATAAATAGTCCATTCAATCTTTGGGAAAAAATAGACAAACCTCAAACTAATTGCAAAAGAACTTAACTCTAGATTTTCTTGTGTCAAAATGTCTTCCTAATAACATATCAAAAGTCTAGAAAAATCTAGATAGGGAAAAATATTTTGTTCATTAGATTTTCTAAGCCCCTCTCACTATTTCAGCATACATATTTGTTTTTAGCATATACAGTTGTAAATGTGAAAAAAAGAGCATTCAATGAAAGTGTAGTCATACCAATCATGCATCAAACTAATGAGAGGAGTTTTATCTTTCAAATTGATAAAATGAAATACAGGTCTTCTTTCTGTGCCTTCTCTATTTAATCCGAAAATGTACTAGTACCCTGCTGAAATTAATAAATATGTGTTGTAATATTTAAAAAAAAGTTATTTGTGCAATTTGTCATTTTTAATCAAACAAATGAGTAAAACAAAGCACAACATAGTAACAGATAAAATTATATGGGGCCAATAATACTGAGTGTTTACAAATATGTATACAAAATGGGAATTTGAATTATTAGAATTTCCCTTTTCTCTCATTTTTTTTCGATTCTTTCTTGTTTACACAAAAGAAAATATATATAATATAGAAATTATGATGCAACTTAATAGTGTTGCTTATATATATAGGTAATAACAAGAAGTCTATTTTGAATAACAGGGTGCTGATTGATATTCCAAATAAGAAATATTCCAAAGGAAAATGCAGATATTTCTTGTGTTTTATCACGAAGACAAAAAAGGGGGACAACATAGTTATGATAGATATAAAATGTTTCATATTTGAAATAAAAACCTTTTTACTGTTGGAATGGATAACTTGTGTTAAATGGAAGATTTTCAGTTTTTCTAATTTGTACATATTACCTAACATACTTAATTGACTGTCCAAATTAAACAAAAATTAAATCTTACCTAAGAAGATAGTTTAAAATTCTATCCAATTTTTTTTTATAAAACGGCCAAAACACTTTAATTTTTTAATAGAAGTATATTAGAAATAGTAGCAGTAACCTATAAAAAGTATTGATGTAGCAGTAATGAAGTCTACTGAAGTTACAATACACATTCAGCATTTCAAATAAATAAGATTGTCAAAACGTAAGAACATGTAACAATACTGATATGTTTCTGATCACATAGTCCTAATTACATATCTTTAGTCATGTCTTCGCCTGTTATATTTTTATGTTTGAATTTGAGGAACTAACACCTTTACAGTCTCCACATCCAACTGTGCAATCTAAGCCATGTATCCTACCACTACATTTTTAGTGACACAGTTAAGTTTACAGTTATATCTTATTACTTTAATTAGTCGCTCCGGTGCAGGGGTTAACTTTGTTCTTAGAGGAACAAGTTTACCGTTCACACTTTCCCACCCCCATTCTAGAGGGTTGATGTGGTATGTTGTTACTACCCACTCTTGTAGTTGTAGATAAGCACGTTTGCTGTGGAAACATTCGAGAGGTCATGTCACAGCCAGAAATAGCATGAACAAGTGGCAGTATATGCGTCCAGTCCAAGTGTTGACTTACGGATATCTCATATTTTCATCGTTGTAGAGCTGGTACTCATTGATTTGAAATATATATCGTTTGAATCAAGATCAAAATGGAAAAGCAAAAGTATTAACAGATCAGTACATTCGCCAAGAAGAACTGGTGGATTGTTGACAGTACTTTCAATTGTAGTTTTGATTCGATTCGGAGATCATTTACATCGCATCTATCCAAATTAGCTTGAAGTTAATGATACTCCTGATACTCAAAAGTCTGCTTCTTACCCCGACCTTCACTGTGAGGTCGACAATGGAGGAAGATTCAAAAACAAAACTCTATGACAAATGCGATTACTTCACTTTTCCAGTAGTCAACTTCCCCTTCATCAGTAGCAATATTCCAGCATCACCAGCATATGGGGTTTACATTTCTCAACTTATACGTTATTCTGGAGCTTGTGTCACGTACAATGCTTTTCTGGACAGAGCTCAGCTGCTGACTCAGAAGCTACTAAAGCAAGTCTATACTGCTCCTAGGTTGAAGTCATCGCTACACAACTTCTTGTTGTGATCACAATCTGGTTGACCGTTACGAAATATCCATATCTCAAATGACAATGGGTCCGTGTAACACTTAACAATTCAAAATTTAAAAAAAAAAAATCAAATTTTAATATTTTCAGTTTTTACTCAAAATTTCAAAATATCAAAGTTTTAAAAAAGTTTTCAAATTTTAATATTTTCATTTAACTTAACGTACATTTTGCATTTTTTCGATTTTTCAATATTTGACTTTTTGAATATTTGAATAAAAATTTAAAATAAAGCTAAAATCTTTATCACTTTTGCACTTACAAGATAATAATTTTTGTGCTGTTTAGCAATACTTAATGGTTCATATCATTGTCCCTACGCAAAAAGATGTCTGGAGACAAAATAAAGCATCCGTAAGAGAAAATAGATCGGCCAGGGAACTCAGCACAAAATGATCTATCTGTAGGTTATAAGCACGTATTATGTAAACGCTATATTTTTCACAAACACTTCGACGCTATGAATCGAGGGAGGGGTGGGGGGTGTGAGAGGGTTCAGACCAAAGCGTACATATCCTTTTTACCAACAGTGAGAGTGTTTTCACAAAGTTCCGTGGCCTTTCTATTTGCTCTCAATGATGTTTTATTTTGCTTCCATACATTTTTCCCGATTTTTGTGCTTCCCACGTTTTATGTGCTGGTACGCCGTGCATGGTTCATGTATCTTGGAAAAGCTCAATTTTTCGCTTGAGATGCATACTTTGAAAATGGCCCTATTAGTTAAAAATATATCTTATTCGTCTTTCCTCTTTGAAATTGCGGCCATGTTATTGGCCCATTTCTCAGCAATGGCTGCATCGATTTTGACCATTGTTTATCAGATGAAAGCCCATAATTAGATGAAAGAAATTAATTCTAGAGTGTTCAGAAGAAAATGCTATGGACGGAATGACGGATGGACGGAACTTCGCTGGCGAGGGGATAAAAATACATCTATGCACAGAAATGTTTCGAGAACGGAAACACATCGCAAGGTTCTTAAATTATTTTTTTTTACATTCTCTGTATCAATCAATCTTACCCTGTAAATCTAAAATGAACAACGGGAGGCCGCTCTGACGAATTTTACGTAGCAACATATTTGGCTAGGGAGATAAGTGGACGTGAGAAAAGGTGTTTCAATTTACCCCACCACCGGAAAGCAATCCCTATGTCTTGTTCCTTCCGTTCGACATAAAATGAACCATTAAATATTGCTAAATAGGACAAAAATTATTATCTTGTAAGTGCAAAAGTGATAAATATTTGAACTTCATTTTAAATTTTTATTCAAATATTCAAAAAGTCAAATATTAAAAAATCGAAAAAATGAAAAATGTACGTTAAGTTTAATATTTTCAAAGTTTGATATCTAAAATTCTAAATTTAAAACATTTTTTTTTTAATTTTAGATTTTTTCACTTTTTGATGAAATTTTCAAATTTCAACAATTTAAAATTTTGATATTTTTAAGTTTTGGTTAAAAAATGAAAATATTAAAATTTGAAAACTTTTTTAAAATTTTTATATTTTGAAATTTTGAGTAAAAAATGAAAATATTAAAATTTGAAAATCTTTTGAAATTTTGAATTGTTAAGTGTTACACGGACCACAATGGATCTTTTATTTTTACGTTGATGTTTTCTTCCTCTATCACTGCCACTATTTTTACCGGACTTTACTGTGTATATGAGTAACATGGCAGGTGTCTTATAAGAAGCATGTACTGCTTACCATTCGCGAGCACCTGAGTTCACTGCCGGTTTTTTGGTTGGGTCAGTGTTGCTCATTCTTTCAGCTTTCTTGTGTTGTCCTATTATGTGTCTTTACATTCTGAGTTTCGTTTTGTGATATCTGTTACGATTTCTGCATGAAAAGATGTTCGGTTTCCTCTTCATCACCAGGTGTTTGCAAGGGGGCTCGTGTCTTATTTACGTTATTTGTGTTTGCTTGCACCTAGTAGTGTCCAACGCATATTGCATTGTGTTTTTGTTTTGTTTTTCTTCGTCTTGTATGTCCTATGATGTCTGTGCGCCTTAGATGTGTCATATCCTTAATAGATTATATACTGTTGTGTGTTGTAAAATCGTTATTTCTATGGGTGGTGTGTGTTGCTATTTATTTCATGCGTTATTTTTCACATTTTTAACTCTTGTATGTATATAGATGTTTGCTTATTCATCGATTTTTGTCATTACATAATTGTATTCAAGTTTGCTCTTCTTGAAAATCTATTCTAAAAATCGCTATCTGCTGTTTTGTCAAAGAGCCTTTATTTCTATGTGTTTTATCCCAGATGGTTTCCCATACATTTTTTTCACCGAAAAGTGTTGATGAAGGTTTCTTGTTTAATTATTATATATTTTCCACATACAATATTGATTTTCTGACTTTGTTTTATTTCATTGTATTATATTTGTCATACACATTTAACACTGACATTTGGTGAGAACGGAACAGGCTCAGTGGATTGATTTGTTCTTGTAGCATATGAAATCAGGATGTCAACAAACAACGGCGGCTGTTGCAAATTTCCGAATTTATATGACCCTAAACATTTTATAAAGTAAAACTGTAAATAATAGATGTTAATTATTATTCTTAAGCTTACCATTCAACTGTTCCATCGGTTGAATCTGAATTTTTCTACTTAAAAATTCGATTGAAGCATATACAATTTATACACGAATTATCTCCCTTGTTTTCATATTTTTGTATTTTGTTTTCATAAAATTCTTACTTTTCCCCTATTTACATTTTTCTATACTTTTTATATGTTGAATATGTTTATGTCAAGAACTAATTACAGTTGAAATAAATTCTTTTGCAATTAGTTTAAGGTTTGGCTATTTTTTCCCATAGATTGACTGGAATATAAATAATGTAGTATACCCGATTACCTGACAGTAGTTAAACATCTGGAAATACATGTTTCATGGGAATCCAGTATTTTTCAAAATCTTTTGAATTGTTATTCTTTATGGCTCTATAGTGTTCCAGTGAATAGTAATTTTTAATTCGATACTTCAATTATATGATATTTTGATTTTTCCGCCTAGTTTACATTTAAATATCTAATGTTTAACTATAAGGATCAGCATGCTAAGAACTAAACTTTCTTTTTAATTCCAAGCAACAATTATTATATGTGAAGTTCAATATTAGGAATATAGCGTTTGATACAATCATAGAAAGCTATCAGGAAAGGAAATATCGAAGGATAATTGAAAAAAATGCTCAACAGTGTCATCTTCAACATTGCAAAATGAGCACAATTTTGTGTATTTAATATGAGTTTCCAATAAAAGGGCTTTAGTAGGTATAACTCTATGTAAAAACTTATACGGAAAATGTATCAAATATGTATCACTACAATACTTTTCAAGAATTCGGAAATATATAGTCCAATCTGGAATGACAATCCAAAGTATTTCTTCTCATTTCAAAAAAATATGAGTGGGGAAGATGAGTTAATGTCTTCAAGTAAAGTAATATATACAAACTTTAAAATTTTCAGATTCATTAGTCTGTGTATATAGTCATCTATTTGATGAGCATTTTCAGTACTAATATGATCAATGTTATCTTGTAAACACTTTTTAATATCAGTAGGAGTATTTGAGATTATTGTGTAGTATTGAATGAAGTTGTTACTTTTAATCAATGGCTTATTATTTTTAAAGGTCGGGAAAATTCTGGGACAAATTTTACAATAGCTCTGCGGGCTGGCGATACATTTGTAAAAACTATTGTTACAGGTTGGAGTTACACTGTGTCAATGATTTTTAAAAATATTACTTAAAACTATATTTTATTCCATATACATATATCTGAGTGATTTATCTTTACCAATGATAAACAATAATATAAAACATGCAAGAAATGAAATAAACAAATTCTATTTATTTGAGTGTTAATCAAATGAATGTGTTCTGCAATGCAAGTTTAGTTTGCCAGTCTAATAATTCCAGAAATATCACACAAACACTATTATTTGACACAGTGTGACATTGATTGGCAACAGCTCGATACATTTCTTCCATGTATTTCGGTTTCCTCCACCAATAAAACTGTCCCTCAAGTTATAAACGAAATAATAAACATCATTACCAGACCACGTATAAGAATCAAGAATAGCGAATATGAATATGGCTCATGAGAGTCTAACGCGACCTACATTATTGAAAGTATATTATATAGGTTAGTTTTATTGTTGCAAGAAACATGAGTCACTGGAGTAAACCACATACCGCTGCCGAAAGCTAACAACAATATCCATATAAAAGTTACATCGAGTACAGCTAAACATCAGACAGAATCTCACTCATAAATGTGGCGTTGATAGTCTGATTATTCATTTTTCCTATTATGATCAGTGTACAGGTTCGTACATAAACATAGTATATCAATATTTGTAAATCATACAACAATTTTGATACTTTTGAATTCTTCCGATCTATTATTTTCTGCCCTATGTGTACATGTGCTGTGGGGCAATAAGGAATACGTGAGTACAAACTGCATACAACAATTGTTCAGTTATAGGTTAATAATACCTCTGATTATCTATATACTGAAGTGGATATGGTTTCTCAATGCAAATATCACACAATAAGTTGTAATAGTCAGCATATTTAGAATGAGAACAAGACGGGAATGAAGACATAAGTTTTCAAATGAATTATAGTTCTCTGAATTTTGCTTTACACTTTCTATAAAAGTATACCTAGTGTTCGGTATACAAATCCAATAGATATGAATACATGTTGAGGTGGACTTTTCTTTCTAGAATAAATTAATGTCGCTCACCTTATCAATGATTCTTATTTTAAATGTGGTGTTAATGATTATTGAGCGCTTGGGTTCTTAATCGGATTTTTGTGGGTCCGTATTGCCCTTTTTGTGCAATGTGCTATTTTTTTTGTCTTCGTTCTGTGTCTTGTGGATTGTTCATTATGTGTTGCTCCTTCGGATTTGTCTAACTCTTATTTAATGTAAGGTTCGACATTGCTATTTAAGATGGTCGTTTCGCTAGAAAAGCAGGAACACTCAAATGGGAGAAAACATGATAATTTCACATGCAATATAACTTATATTGTATATATAAAGACTTTTCTGTAGATTTAACTTTCTGTCTTCCCTCAATATTTACAGCTTCAC
This sequence comes from Gigantidas platifrons, assembly GCA_002080005.1. NCBI lineage: Eukaryota > Metazoa > Mollusca > Bivalvia > Mytilida > Modiolidae > Gigantidas > Gigantidas platifrons. The sequence goes on along the minus strand of MJUT01006088.1, from coordinate 221,549 downwards.
AGAAGATAACTTTGTTGTGATCAACATCTCTCCCCGTATACACCATACTACTAGATGATACAAACTTGTCTCCATCTTGTTGTGGTGGTTGTGATGTTGCTTGATTTGTCACATTCTGTCCTCCAATATACCACTGTATCCAGGCTGCAGGACGACTGGAGCCTGCAGTACATGTAAATGTCTGTGTCTCTCCTTCTATAATATCTACAATATTGTTGTCACCAGCTGGTGTGAGTGTCAGTATCGCCACTGGTACTGTAATATAAATCTAATGATTGTGCTATACATCTAGACAGCACTGTGAGTTATGCTCTGTGTAATGCTGTTGCAATAGCAGGAAATGATATATTGTGATGTATCAGGCACACATTCAATGGTAAACTCCACAAATCTATATATTTGCATGTCTACAATCAGCTCTATTGGTAACTACACTTTGGTTCACAATTGACTATTGTTTCACTATTAGGTTATACAATTACCTTGATTACTATCTAATAAATAGATAATGGGTGAAACACTCGACTCTCTTTAATAGAACTAATAGTATGCATATGCCAACTACTGTGTTACGAAGGTTAAGTCCATTATGCATAATGTTCAATATTATAGCGTTCGTGAGAATAACGCTGTTCTTCCGGATATATGTTAGGGTTGACATTTTACTCACATGTGGAAAGCACTTACATGACCCTAGGAGGGGAGGGGGTCTTTAAAGTTAGTTAACCACAGCCACTTTTTATTGAAGTATATATGCCATGATCGGAAAGTCACCGATAATGTATTTGTGCGTTACGGGTTTCGAGTTTGACTATTTCTACGAATTTGATTTTGGTATTGTCTCGACACTCTGGAATTTTTGCCTTTCATTTTATTGATATATGGTTGTTGCTAACAAGGAAGCTACTAAAAGCTAGTGTTCTTAGTGGTTAAGTCGAAAAGATTGCTTCGAACGTTTTACGGTCGCCACCATGACTTAAATAACCACGGATAATCACAACTCTATCCTTTCCTCAAACATGACTTTTCAATGGTTTTTGACAATATTAACACGACGGGTACCCCAAGTGAAATGGAAGTTGCTTCCCCTTCTGGAGCACTTGAGTTCACCACCGGTTTTTTGTTTGGTTCGAGATGCTAAATAATGAGTATTTTGTATAGTGTTGTGTATATATCATGGTTTGCCCTTTTGTTCCTTTTCATTGACTTTCATTCTTCGGTTTGGTGCTAATTGATTACTGATTTGGTATCTTCAAACTTTTCTTAGGGGCTAACAATCGTTGAAAGTACATTAAAATCATATCCGTGTGGCAAATATGTCTGATATTTCATACAAATATGGAAGAGTATGTCATTATTATAAAAATCTCACAATTGTTAGTTATTATCTCATAACAATCAATCAATTTCAGATAATAATTAAATGATATCATAAAATCATGAACTTATACCGAATAATTGTGGTATGAAGCATAATAACTAGTAAAATCTTATCTTTATTAGTTATCTCATAGTTTTAAGAAAATTTCTCATACTTATGAAATAATAGTTGATTTATTTGATTTGATTTTTGGTGTTTAACGCCACTTTCAGTAATATTTCAGCTATATCATGGCGACCAGTCCTTAGTGTTGGAGGAAGCCTGAGTCCCCGGAGAGAACCACCGACCATGGGCAAGCAACTGGTAAACTTTATCACTTGCGGCTGCGAGTCGAGTGCACACTGTTTGTAATTTACAAAGCTTGCCGCGAACCCACGTTGTATTGGTGAGAGGCTTGTATGAGTTGTTAGATCCAGCGACCTAACCCACTCGGGCCCCTAAATAATTAATAGTTGATGGCTATGGCTAAACTTCCATCTTTATTTTATAGAATAGTAGTGTAACATGTCATATTTGCTAATGTCTTCACAAAATATTAAGGATGAGAAGTGAATGAAATTTATCATTGTTCTAAAATGGTGTAGGTTTCAAACAGTCAACCCAATCTGAATAGAATCAGATCTCTCACTTCCTCCCCTTTAATGATATGTTACGGCGTGGGCGATCTGAGGGCACCCCATCATGGATCATATGCGAGTGACCTTACGTCATGATACTTTGCATGTGATCTGTCATCAGGCTTCCTGAGTTGCATTGCATTATATATATATATATATACTTACATTGTATAAATAAAGACTTTTCTGTAGATTTAACTTTCTGTCTCCCATCAATATTAACAGCTTCACAGAAGATAACTTTGTTGTAATCAACATTTCTCCCTGTATATACCAGACTACTAGATGATATAACCTTATCTCCATCTTGTTGTGGTGGCTGTGGTGTTGCTTGATTGGTCACGTTCTGTCCTCCAATATACCACTGTATCCAGGCAGCAGAACGACTGGAGTCTGTGGTACATGTAAATGTCTGTGTCTCTCCTTCTATAATATCTTCTACATTGTTGTCACCAGATGGAGTGATTGTCACTGTTGTCAACGGTACTGTGATATAAATAATAAGAATTATACCACTGTATCGCGAATGTTGTATGTAGCACCGGAAACTTTTACATAGATCAATCTACAATATCTACTACATTGTTGTCATTAGTTGGTTTGTTTGTCACTATTACCGATGGTACTATAATATAGATATGATATAGATGTTTCCAGTCAGGAGTATGACTGGAAAATAAGTAGATGTAAATGGGCGTGTCTCTCCTTCTATGATATATAGCATATATGTTGTCATCAGCTGGGACAAATGTCAATCATCGTCTCTTCAAAACAGCTGATTTCATATTCGGCCTTAATTTGCAGCACGCATTGTACTGAAGTGTTGAGGTAGTGGTTTGGAAACCATTTTTTTGCAATTGTATCGAATCTCCGTTTATTAACGGTTTCTGGTTTCACATTTGCTATCTTCAGATTCTTCTTATGATTTGACATCTATAGTGAGACAGGAAATTATTGAAGAATGATTATTGTTTGTATGTCTACTCAATATCTGTTAAGTTGTTATTACATGTTCTTGTTATAGTGCAATAAAACATAGATATCTAATGTGGTACTCGATTGTTCAAACATAAATGTAATTGTCTTTGAATGCTATGTATTTTTTTATTTATCTGTTTTTTCAATAGTCAAGGATTTACATTAATAAAAAAGCCATACAATACCACCTGACATTGATGTAAAGGTTTACAGCATAATTATTATATGACTATTACATTTTTAAATCAAATATTAAGCAAAATATAATGATTTGACATGAATAAATAATTCAATTGAGACACATTCATCCCTTCACATGCTCTCTCTCCCTTTCATAACATCACCCATTTTATTACAATGTATGGTTTGTACTATTTTGTGACGTTAGTAACTTACTCTTAATTGATACAAATAAAATACTTAAACTCAAATAACGTAGTATACCAGATTACCTGTCAGTAGTTAAAAATCTGGAAATACATGTTTCATGGGGATCCAGGATTTTTCCAAATCTGTTAAATTGTTATTCTTTATGGTTATATATTGTTTCAGACAATAGTAATTTTTAATTCGATACTTCAATTCTCTGACATTTTTATTTTCTTTTGCTTAGTTTACATTTAAATATCTATTGTTTAGCTATAAGGATCAGCATGTTAAGAGTTAAACATTCTTTTTTAAATCCAAGAAAAAAATTGTTCTATGCGAAATTCAATATTATGAAAATAGCATTTGATACAATCATAGAAAGCCACCAGGAAAGGAAATATCAAAAGACAATTAAAAATTATTGTTCAACAGTTTCATCTTCAACATTGCAAAATGAGCACAATTTTGTGTATTTGATATGAATTTTGAATAAAAGGGTTTTAGTAGGTATAACTCTATGTAAAAACTTATACGGAAAATTTATCAGATATGTATCCCTACAACACTTTTTAAGAATTCGAAAATACATAGACCAGTCTGCAATGTCAATCCCAAGTATTTCTTCCCATTTAAAAAAATGTTTATTGGGAAGATGAGTTAACGTCTTCAGTAAAGTAATATATACAAACTTTAAACTTTTCATATGTATTAATCTGTCTAAGTAGTCATATATTGGATGAACATTTTCTGCATTAATATTATCAATGTTATCTTTTAAACACTTTTTAATATCAGTAGGAATATTTGAGATTATTGTGTAGTATCGAATGAAGTTGTTACTTTTAATTAATGGTTTAATCATTTAAAAAGGTCAATAAATCCAGATGCTATGCCTTTCTGGGGCATATTTTACAATAGCTCTGCGGGCAGGCGATACATTTGTAAAAACTATTGTTACATGTTGGAGTTACACTGTGTCAATGATCTTTTTTAATATTACTTAAAGTTATACTTTATTCCATATACATATATATCTGAGAGATTCATCTTTATCAATGATAACAATAATATAAAATATGCAAAGAATGAAATAAACAAATATTATTTATTTGAGTGTTAATCAAATGAATATTTTCTGCAATGCAAGTTTAGTTTGCCAATCTAATAATTCCAGAAATATCACATACACTATAATGTGACAGAGTTTGACATTGACTGGCGACAGCTCGATGCATTTATCCAAGGTACTCCGGTTTCCTCCACCAAGTAAACTGTCCCTCAAGTTATAAACGAAATAATACCATTACCCGAACCGGCACCAGAATCAAGAATAGCGAATGTGGCTATGGCTTATGAGTGCTTAACGCAACCTACATTATTGGAGGTATATTATAGAGGTTAGTTTTATTGTTGGAAGAAACATGAGTCGTTGGAGTAAACCACAGACCGCCACCGACAAATAACAATAATATTCATATAAAGTTGCATCAAGTACAGCTAACCATCAGACATAATCTCACTCATAAATGTGACGTTGATAGTCTGACTATTAATTTCTCCTATTCTGATCAGTGTAACGGCTCATGCATAAGTATATTATATCAATATTAGTAAATCATACAATAATTTTGATACTTTTGAATTCTTCCGATCAATTATGTTCTGCTCTATGTGTGTTGTGGGGCAATAAGGATTACGCTAGTATAAAATGCTTGCACAATTGTTAATTTATAGGTTAATAATATCTCTGATTATCTATATACTGAAGTGGATATGATTTCTCAATACAAATATCACAAAAAGATTGTGATAGTCGGCATATTTAGAATGAGAACAAGAATGGAATGAAGATATAAGTTTTCAAATGAATCATAATTCTCTGAATTTTGTTTTACACTTTCTATAAATGTATACATGTGTGTACACAAATCAAATAGATATGAATACATGTTGAGGTGGACTTGTCTGTCTAAAATAAATTGATGTCGCTCAACTTATCAATGGTTCTTATCTGAACTATGGTGTTAATATATATTAATGATTATTGAGCACCTGGGTTTGTCCTCTGATTTTTGTGGGTCCATATTGCTCATTTTTTGTGTTCTGAGCTGTGTCGGTATACCCAATGTTGCCAGTCTCTCTGAATTGCCCATTATTTATTGCCCCTTCGGTTTTCCATATTGCTATTTAAGGTGGTCGTTTTGTTAAAAAAGCAAGAACACGCAAATGGGAGAAAACATGCTAATCATCCCAGAACAATTTCACATGCAATATAACTTACATTGTATATATAAAGACTTTTCTGTGGATTTAACTTTCTGTCTCGCCTCAATATTACCAGCTTCACAGAAGATAACTTTGTTGTGATTATCATCTGTCCCTATATAAACCAAACTACTACTTGATATAAACTTGTCTCCATCTTGTTATGGTGGTTGTGGTATTCCTTGATTGGTCACGTTCTGTCCTCCAATATACCACTGTATCCAGGCAGCAGGACGACTGGAGTCTGTAGTATAGCTAAATGTCTGTGTCTCTCCTTCTATAATATCTACTACATTGTTGTCACCAGCTGGTGTGAGTGTCACTGTCGCCACTGGTACTGTAATATAAATATAATGAATGTACTATGCATCTAGACAGCACTGTGAGTTATACTCTTTTTAATGTTGTTGCAATAGCAGGTAAGAATATATTGTGGTGTAGCATGTTCAATGGTAGACTCCACAAATCTATATATTTGCATGTCTACAATCAGCTCTATTAATTGGCAACTACACCTTGGTTCACAATTGACTATTGTTTCACTATTATGTTATACGATTGCCTTGATTACTATCTAATAATTAGATAATGGTTGCAACAATCGACTCTCTTTAATAGAACTAATAGTATGCATATGACAACTTGTGTGTTAATGTTCAGGATTATAGCGTTCTTTAGAATAACGATGTTCTTCCTGATATATGTTAGGGTTGACATTTTACTATCATGTGGGAAGCACATATATGACCCAATCATTCCACCAGGAGGGGAGGGGGGTTCTTAAAGTTGGCTAACCACAGCCATGTTTTGTTGAAGTATCTGTGCCATGATAGGAAAGTCACCGGTAATGTATTTGTGCGTTACGGGTTTCGAGTTTGACTCTTTCTACGATTTTGATATTTGATTTTGGTATTGTCTCCACAGTCTGGAATTTTCGCCTTTCATGTTATTGATATATGGTTGCTGTTAACAAGGAAGCTACTAAGGAAAATGGTCTTAGTGGTTAAGTCAAAGTCATCGCTTCGAACGTTTTACGGTCGCCATCATGACTTAAATGACCATGGATATGTCCAGTTCATCATGAACACAACTCTATCATCTCCTCAAACATGCTTGATCACTGGTTTGTGACAAGATTAACACAACGGATACCACAAGTGAAATGGGAACTGCTTCCCCTTCCGGAGCACTTGAGTTCACCCCCGGTTTTGTGTTTGGTTCGAGTTGTTAAATCATTAGTATTCTGTATATTTTTGTGTTGTGTATATCATGGTTTGCCTTTTTGTTCCTTTTCATTTGCCCATTGCATTGTCTTTCTTTCTTAACATGGCAGATTTGCTAATGTCTTCACAAAATATTGAGGATGCCAAGTGAATGAAAGCTGTCATTGTTTTCAAATGGTGTAGGTTCCAAACAGTCATCACAATATGAATAGAATCAGATCTCTCACTTCCTCCCCTTTAATGATATGTTACGGCATGGGATATCTGAGGGCACCCCATCATGGATCATATGCGAGTGACCTTATGTCATGAATATATAAAGATATGGTAAATACGCCTCTGGCATTTGTTTGCCAATCGGATTATTCGTAGCATGCAAAGCTGATTAGTAGCACATTCATAGTCTCGCAATCGCCATTTACATTGGTTGGTACCTTTTGTTATTCGCATGTAATTTGCCATCAGGTTTCCTGAGATATGTATATATATGTATATACTTACATTGTATATATAACGATTTTTCTGTAGATTTAACTTTTTGTCTCCCCTCAATATTAACAGCTTCACAGAAGATCACTTTGTTGTGATCATCATCTCTCCCTGTATACACAAGACTACTAGATGATATAAACTTGTCTCCATCTTGTTGTGGTGGTTGTGGTGTTGCTTGATTAGTCACGTTCTGTCCTCCAATATACCACTGTATCCAGGCAGCAGGACGGCTGTAGTCTGTAGTACATGTAAATGTATGTGCCTCCCCTTTTGTAATATCTACTACATTGTTGTCGCCAGCTGGAGTGATTGCCACAGTTGTCACTGGTACTGTAATATAATTAATAAGAATTATACCACTGTATCGAATGTGGTATGTAGCACCTGAAAATTTTACATATTTCAATCTACAATATCTACTACATTGTTGTCATTAGTTGGTTTGTTTGTCACTATTACCGACGGTACTATAATATAAATATGATATCACTGTTTCCAGTCAGGATTATGACTGGAAAAAAAGTAGATGCAAATGAGTGTTTCTCTCCTTCTATGATATATAACACATTGTTGTCACCAGCTGGGACAATTGTCAATGATTATCTTTTCAAAACAGCTGATTTCATCTTCGGCCTTAATTTGCAGCACGCATTGTTCTGAAGTTATCTGCGTAGTGGTTTGTAAACAATTGTTTTGCAATTGTATCGAATCTCCGTTTATTAACGGTTTCTGGTTACCCATTTGCTATCTTCAGATTCTTCTTATGATTTGACATCTATAGTGAGAGAAGAAATTATTCAAGAATGATTATTGTTTGTATGTCTACTCAATATCTGTTGCGTTTTTGTTATATGTTCTTGTTATAGTGCAATGAAACGTAGATATCTAATGTGGTACTTGATTATTCAAACGTAAATGTAATTGTCATTGGACACTATGTCTTTCTGGGGGAATTTTCACAATAGCTCTGCGGGCGATACATTTGTAAAACTATTTATTTAAATATTGTTAGAGGCTGGAGCTACACGTTGTCATGTTTTTTTTTAAATATTATTTAAAGCTATAGTTATTTCCATATATATAGATCTGAGTGATTTCTATTAATCAAAGATAAAAATAATGTAAAACATGCAAAGAATTTAATAAACTATGAGCTGATAAAATATTCTTCAGCCTTACGAAACAATTAATTGATTGATTGATTGATTGATTGATTGATTGATTGATTGATTGATTGATTGATTGATTGATTGATTGATTGATTGATTGTGCTTAGCGCCACTTTCGGCAATATTTCAGCTATATCATGGCGATTAGTTTTAGTGGTGGAAGAATCCGGAGTACCAAGAGAGAACCATCGACCATTGGCAAGCAACTTGTCAAATGTAGCACTTGCGGCTGCGAGTCGCGTGCGCCCTTTTTGTAATCTACAAAGCCGGTCGTGAATCCAGGCCTTATTGGTGATAGGCTTAAATGTGTTGTTATGTTATCCAACTACCTCACTCGTTGAGCTATTCGGCCCTTCTTTACGAAACATTCAACCTTATTTTTTTAGTGAATATTATCTGCACCGTAAGATTGGTTTGCCAATCTAATAATTCCAGAAATATCACATAGAAAACAATAACAATATATATATATATATATATAAAGTCTAAGGGAATATAACGTCCTCAGAAATTATTAATTAAAATTAAAACAGGGCCCGTGGTTTGTATGATAGTTGGATTTAAAATTAACTATGCAAACAGTGACTATCACCACTAATGTTCTAAGGTCGAATCCCGCTCATGCTGAGGTGTACTCGATACAAGAGTATGTTATACAGTTTGTCAGTGACTTGGGACAGGTCAGTGATTTTCTCCGGATACTCCGGTTTTCTCCACCAATAAAACTGTCCGCCAAGTATAACAGGAATGTTGTTGAAAGTGGCGTAATACATCATTACCCGAACCTGTATTAGTATCAAGAATTACGAAAGTGGCTATGGTCTATGAGTGTCTAAAGCCACCTACAATATTATAGGAGGTATATTATAGGGGTTAGTTTTATTGGTAGAAGAAACTGGAGTTCTTGGAGTAAAGCACTGACATCCGCCGAAAACTAACAACAATATTCATATCAAGTTGCATCGAGTACAGCTGACCATCGGATAGCATATAACTAAAAAATGTGGCGTTGATAGTCTGACTATTCATTGCTACTTATTCTGATCAGTGTACAGGTTCGTACATAAATATATTGTTTCAATATTTGTAAATCATACAATAATTTGGATACTTCCTATCCATTATTTTTCTGCACTATGTGTGCTGCGGGCCAATATAAAACATGTATTCGGATTATGTAGGCATAAACAACTTACGGATTGTTTTTTTTCAGCTTAAAGATAATAATACCCCTGTTTATCAATATATTGAAGTGTATATAATTTCTTAATACAAATGTCAAGCCAAAAAGAGATAGAATTTAGAATGAGAACAGGACGGGAATGAAGATATAGATGTTCAAAGGAATCATAGTTGTCGGAATTTTGATTTACTTTTTCTGTAACATATATATTACTTAGGGTTCAGGATACACATAAAATAGATATGAATACATACCGAGGGGACTGTCTGTCTAAAATAAGTTGTTGTGGCTCAACCTATTAATGTGTTTATCTAAACTGTGGCGTTAATTGTTAATGATCAATTAATGTGTGTGCTTGTATGCGCATAGTTGTGTCCAACACGTCTTGGTGTGCGTCTTATAAGAGACAGGAGATGCTTCCATTTCGTGAGCACCTGGGTTCATCCCTGTTTTTTGCGGGTATGTGTTTTTCCATCTTTTTAGTTTTCTGTAATATGTTTTTTGTTTTGCTTGTCTTCGTCTTGTGTAACTATTGTTGCTAGTTTCTCTAAATTCACCATACTTGATTACCTCTTCTGTTTTCTCTAATGTTTATATCAGGTCAAGTTCGACATTGCTATTAAAGAAGGTCGTTTTGTTAGAAAAGTAAGAACACGCAAATGGGACAAAACATGTTAATTATCCAAGAACAATTTAACATGCAATATAACTTACATTGTATATATAAAGACTTTTCTGTAGATTTTACTTTCTGTCTCCTCTCAATATTAACAGCTTCACAGAAGATCACTTTCTTGTGATCTTCATCTTTCTCTGTATACACCAGACTACTAGATGATATAAACTTGTCTCCATCTTGTTGTGGTGGTTGTGGTGTTGCTTGATTGGTCACGTTCTGTCCTCCAATATACCACTGTATCCAGACAGCAGGACGACTGGAGTCTGTAGTACATGTAAATGTCTGTGCCTCCCCTTCTGTAATATCTACTATATTGTTGTCACCTGATGGAGTAATTGTCACACTTGTCACTGGTACTGTAATATAAATAATAATTATTACATCACTGTTTCCATGCTGTAGGACGACTGGGATGTGTAGTTCAGGTAGATGTCTGTATCTCCACTTCAATAAAATCTACAACATTGTTTTCACCAGACGGGATGAGTGTCTGTTGTCACCGGTACCGTAGCATAATTGATAATAATTATAACCCTGTATCCTGGACCCTATACTCCTCTCTAACGAACTAGAAATGTCGTTTTCCGATGTTATGAAAGTATATAACATTAAAAATGACAATGATGCCACAATTGCCTTCTTTCCAATCCTTTATAAACCACAGACAAATTATAAAAGAGACGAGTGGCTGTATAAACATGGAAAGTATGATGGTCTAATTCTGGAATTGACCAATCTGACTGGCTAGAATACTCATTTAGCATAATTAAATGATATTAATGAAATGGGTTATAAAGGGGTATGTTTACTAACTATCAAAATCGACCTCATATTTTGAAGAAAAATTAACAGACTTTGCTTATATTGCTGATGCAGTTTGTGTGATATGTGATTAGGACACACCTCAGCATTTCTTATATTGATAGTATTATATATTTTTCTTGTGGTTTATACAATTCTTACCCTTTTCCATCTTTTTACTACGATGTACGGCAGTTTGCACACATTTCTGGTCGTTTCACCCAAAACACACCCCAATATCAGTGCACTCTTCGATAATCGTAATATTTGAACTATAAAATCCCAGAATGACGACGTTGATGCATTTAAACATCTAAGCTCTCGAGGACTGCGCTGATATCAAAAACAATAAACTTAGTTACTAATACATCGGTTGCCGAGGATGTGTATTTGACGTTGAATGTTTCCTATAATAGCTTATTACACTGGTGAATATTATTGTTAACATTGGCTTATCTTTTTTTTCTCAGAAAATATGTATATATCCAAAATTTGAACTTGTCATTACCGGATCGGAGTTCTTTTGTTAACATACTTCATGGAAGCTGATTCTGTATGATTCCAGATTTTAACCTGAGAACATAACCGACACCAGTTTAATTGCAGAGTATGAATTGGTGAACTAGAACTGAAATAAGGAAAGTTGTGGGTAGTGAAATACAATGTCATTTCTTAAAATTATACGGGCCGTTCTTGTATTAAATGAAATGTTATTGGCGTTTTGATTCCCACAAATAAACAAGCTGGGTATTCTGAGAAAGAAAGTCGGTAAGACTAATTGCCCCATGCATATATGATAGCTGTATGTAAACTTGTGGAATTCCGATTCCAACTGAGGTCGGGTCTTTTGAGTACTATGATCTTATTTGTATAGTTATTGGAATAAGTACATTGATACAGTTCGTTTCAATTAACATTTTTCTTCAAGCTTCTATAGTTGTTGTTTTAAATTCTGCCCTTTGTACCGCCTTACCCTCCCGGAGCACCTGAGTTCACCCCCACTTTTTAGTGGGGTTTGTGTTGCTCGATCTTTAGTTTTTTGTATATCGTTGTTTTTCCTTTTGGCTTGGCCATTGCATTGTCTGTCCCTTTTATGATTACGGATAACGATTACTCCTTTGGTATCTTCAATTCCTTCGCCGTCCGAAGTCGATTCTATATGCTACATATATTGCAAATCTAGAAGTTGTCCTGTTGTCAATACTAGAGATAAAAACAGATGCCAAGAATTTTATTTTATCTTAAATAAGATTAAGGCCATTCGGTCATTCCAAGAGAACAAATAGTCAATTAAAATCAACAACAAAAGAACACATAAAACTTGAAACTGCATAAACACCAGGAGTGAAGCAGATATGATGGTTTTTAGACCTACATAACTCGCAGATTGCGGTTACTATGGTACCAAGAATGCAAATGACAATAGTGTGTATTATTTGTTATGCCATTTATCAACTCGGATGATATTATCAAGTTTATAATAAGAATCATACACTAAATGGTTGTTTATTTTAGTAATCACCAAAACAATTCGTGATATTTCATACGTTCTGATAGTTTGCTGCCATGTCAAAAACCTTCATCTTTTGGGTTCAGGAATGTTATTATTGAATTATGACATGGGGCCAATTTATGTAGTTATTGGACCTACCCATTTTCCGTTAAGTATATTGCACTTTCGAAAAATAATGCATTTTTATGAAAACTGTAACTACTAGCTTTAGGCATAATGACAAACTGTGGTTTAATTCGACAATACGAAAAGCTACGTGTATCCGACACCGTCTACATAAACAATTGAATCGTCCATATTCAGTTTCTCTTTTGAGTAAATATCAGACACAAATAAAATAGGGTTGAAAATACCAATAGAGTTATCATAATACAATACAATGGCGAAAAGAAATAAAACTAAAGAACAAACAACGATCTACATAACATTACATAGAAAGCTAATTATAAAGTAACACGAACTCCACCACAAACCGGGGATGAACTGCTCCACAATTAGAACATGTCTTGTTACTTTTGTTTCAAACCCGGTGATACTTCATGAATGAGTTAAGGACCGGATTGAATTTCGACAAAAAATGATGACTTCAACTTAACCACTAGGAAGCCTTGGTTCAGTAGCTTCCTTGTTAGCAGCAACCCTCTAACAAGGGGATCATGGTAGGAATCACAAGCCTGGAATATCATGTCAACTGAGAGATAAAGTTATCAATATGGTTAAGTATGCTAGAAAACAGTTATTCATAGATGTAAATGATATGTTAGACAATGAAGTGAAATCAAATCCTAGTCATATTGGCGTCTTGTGAAAAAAAAAATAATGGGTATATCAAACTCATCCTCTATACCATTTACAGAGCATGTGATTTGGTTTAAACATGTTGTTTTGTTCAACACATTCTATTAATAATCCCTTCTGTAATGTATAACGTTCTGAAATCCAATTTACGTTACACTTTAATTTCTTAAGAATGATGTTTTGAATGACTAACCAAGCTTAAACTCTCTTTTTCATGCGTGTTTATCAATATATCGTTTTATCAGCTTTTCGCTTTTTGAAATTTGAAACAGCATGATTATATTTCTTTATTATATTTTTCAGGAACTGTGCAAGAACTTGCTAACGATGTACATTTTGGTAAAATTACTGGTATATTAGTATATTTTCAATGATGGTGAGATTCCTCTTTTCTCAAGATAATTATAAATTTTGCATTTAAATAATTTTCCCTTCCTACTTTATTTCATCACATGATGGCGAGGTGCATTCGATACAACTTAAGTTACAAAGTTTGTCAATAGATTACGGCAGGCCAGTGGTTTTCTTCGGATACTCCAGTTTCCTCCACCAAAAAAACTGATATTCAAGATATAGCTGAAATATAGTTCAAAGTGGCGATAAACTCCATAACCGTAAACCTTTGGTTTTATTACTTCGCAGTCGTAAAGGCATAATTTCTACAGATAATATAAATTATAAAGCAGAAAATAAAAGGATATCTTTGTCGAATTCCTTTAGAGTTCTAAATTTTAGACATTAATCACTATTTTACAACACAAGTTTAAGTACCCTGGTTATCCTACTTACAACATAAGAAGCCATTTTGGCAGATCACAAGTCATTCTTGTCATCAATGAATATTCCGATTAATGAAGATTATGATGATTTACCTACTTTTTATTGGAAACCAAAACTTCACAAGACATCCATATACAGAATGGTATATTATCAGTGTTATAGAAAAACACTGTGTATAGCTATGATAAAAAATGTGTCTGCAGCCAAAGAGAAATAACCATCATACTGTGACAACGTATATTCACGTAGTGAAATCATTCAACTCTGGATACTGAAAACGTCCTTTCGATGATTTTCATTATCATAATTTTTCGAAATTTCATTTGACATTTCTTCATTTTACACTATCATTCCTCATTAACAATTAAAATTAAAAACCCTTCTAAAAGAAATTATTCACAACGCATTTTAGTCTAAAAATGGTAGAAAATGTTGCGATTTTATAGTTATGGGTCACGAATTGACTTATTTTGTCAAGCACAAACACGAAAGGCAAAAGTGCTACACAGGAAATGAAGTCTTCATTATGTTGAGTTCCTTGTCAATAACATATTGCCGAGTTCGGAGTGCATGTTTTTCAACAAATCATCGGCATCCCTGTTGGAACAAAGTGTGTCACTCTCCTTGTCGTTCTTTTCGTATACTTCTATGAGGCTGAATTTATACAAAAACTGATCAAAGACAAAAAGCAAGCACAGAGGCTAAAGCCTTTAATCGCACTTTCAGTATGTTGATGCTATTCTGTCAATTGATAATTCAAACTTTTCTAACTGGATTTAATTAATATACCCGAAAGACAATTTATGTGTCATGAAGATGAAGTATATTATGCATAATATTCGAGATTATAGCTTGGGTATGTTCCACTTGTCGTAAACACTTCCCGGTCATTTCCGCATTCATGACTTATCACCGGGTTTGTAACTAGATTAACACGACGGGTGCTACTAGTGGAGCAGGAACTGCTTCACATTCCGGAGCACCTGAGTTCATCCCAGGTTTTAAGTGGGGTTCGTGTTACTTGATATTTAGTTTTAAGTGTATGCTATATTTGTCCGTTTGTACTTTTTCATTTGGCCATAGTGTTGTTTGTTCCTCTTCGATTTACGAATTCTGATCACAACAACACTGGCTGCTCAATAGACGTCTGTCAACAAGAACAGTTAGAAACCGTCTGAAATCAGCGGGACTTCAGTCAAGGAGACGACATCGACGATCATGTTTGACATGGTGTGTAGCACGACTTGGTTGAAATTTAAGGATATGTCGCAACATTCATTGATCAGGCGGGAGCCGGTTTCTACTTCATGTAACTTACGTCCGGATGAGGGTTTGGAGACACAAAAACACTGCCTATATCCCAATGAACATCCAGCCAACTGTTCCTTACGGTGGAGGCTCTGTAATGGTTTGGGGTGTAGCTCTCATGACTCCAAGCTGTATTTAGTCCCCATAAAAGGCAACCTAACTGGTGATTAGTACATCAGAGACGTCTTGCAACCAGTTGTTGTCCTCCATTTCGACAACCACCCACTATCTACAACGCCTGTTTATATGGATGACAACGCCAGGCCTCATTGTTCAAGAGCAGTAACCGCCTACCTCCAAAGCGAAGCCGTGACTTCTGTTCCTTGGCCAGCCATGAGCCCGGATTTGAATTCCATATATCATATTTTGACATGTTAGGCCGTCGTATACATGCTCGGGAACCTCCTGTGCAACATATTCGTCAGTTGGAGGCAGCATTGTATCGGGAATAGCAGCAGCTATCTCAACAGGACATCCGACGTCTAACTGGAGGGATGAGACGCAGGGTTGAGGCCGTCATCCAAGCACGTGGGGTTTACACCCGGTACTGAATCTTGAACAATAGATATCGTCAAGTGATTCATGAGTGACGTTTTGAAAGTGAAATGACAATCTGATCGTGCTTTTTGAACTGTGAAGGTCAATACTTAATATGGACATGTTTTACTGCAAAAACTGGCCTTGTGATATTTTGATTAAATATTCATTACATTAACAACTTTCTTGATTTTTTTGTGGTTTCTTACAGCCAATACTAGGTCACCATTGCGTTCTTGAGATTATCTGGTCAGTAATCTCATGATAGTTGTCGCATCAGTTGTCATTTCAAAAAAAGGTGGGGGTGCTTAGCCTTTTTCTTTGCGTATATACTAGTATTGTTGGTGAAGATACAATTTATTTGACGAGGCTTAGAAACGGGAAGAAAGACGAGCTGTATCATTGTATATGTTATGTCACGCTGAATCTCAAGTAGCCTTAGAAAACCTTCACCAAATCTTTAAAAATATGATGTGAATATTTGCCTAGGTAGTCAAAAAGATAATAGGATCCACATGCTACTGTTTGCTGTAATGGAAGACTTTCAAGAATTTCTAGTTATTAGTCCCTTTGAACTTATGTTTGGACATTCTCTGAAAGGTCCCTTAAAACTTTTAAAAGAAAAATGCCTTTGTGAAAACACTGATATCAGTATTTGTGATTATGTATCAGGTTTTAAGCATACATTTACAAGAGCATATGAAATGGCACATGAAAATTTGAAACAAAGCCAAGTGAAAATGAAACAGTGGTATGATAATGATGCCAGGAGTGAGTGAGTGAGTGGTTGTTGTTTAATGCCAATTCATCAATTGTTCAGCTAGATCATGGCGAGAACAAGTCAATTATCAATGAGATGAGTGCCGGGGGTAGAATAGGCACCAGGTTTCTCCGTCCTAGAGGCACTAGTCCTCTGAAAGGAGTCAACCCCGCGGGAACCCCGGGGTATAGAAATGAGACCGAGAGCTTCTGCGGCATGAAGGGGCGTCCGTCGGTTGTGCGGGATGCATAAATTGACAACCAACCCGTCCTCTGGATGAGACGTAAATAAAACCGAGGTCCCGTGTTGAGAGATTGCCACCCTCTTCGCACGTTAAAGAACCCAGTGTAACAGCTCACTATGAGCATTATGCTCATGATGAGTGGTCCATAGGAGACCTGTTGCACTGGCAACATTTTCCGTTCCTACCCATCACATTTCCTTGTTTCGAGTCCCGTGGCCATTAAATTATTCTCATCCTGAATATAGCTGAAAAATTGCTCACTGGAAGTTAAGCATCAATCAATCAATCAATCAATCAATCAATCAATCAATCAATCAATCAATCAATCAATCAATCAATCAATGAGATGATGATGAGATCCACTTTTTACTCGACCATCACGCTGAGTTTGATTTTTATAGTGCTACCTCACCGAAACAACTAGTCTATGGGTAGACATGTCGCTCCACGTGGACGCATTATTCTGATTCCGAGTCTACCAATCTATGTTCTTTCTCCTTAATGTTGCGTGCTTAGCGAAGAAGCAACAAATACCAATTTTATAGTCTTTGGTTTGACCCACGATCTACCGCACTCGAGGCGAGCACGCTATCCATTACGCCACCGTTACGGTTAAGGATGCCAGGATACGAACACTTAAACCTGGTGAGAAAGTTCTTGTATTGCTGCCTGTTCCTGGTCATTCATTACAAACCAAATATTTTGGGCCATATGCAATTGAATCCAGACTGAATAATTTGAATTATATTTTAAAAACACCTACAAGAAGAAAGGAAAGACATATATGTCAGGTAACAGCTCCCGACTTCTCGAAAGAATTTAAACTAGCAGTAGGTGCTAGTGATGTAGGTGTCGGCGCAGTTCTAATCCAAGAAGGTAAAGATCAAATAGATCTGCCGATTTGTTTGGGTTTTTTTTTTCTAAAAAGCTTGACAAACATCAGAAACATTATTACACAGATGGAAAAAGAATACCCTATCTTATTCTGGTCTTTGAAACATTTTGATATTTATGTAAGTTTTACATTTCATCCATTAATAGTGTTTACTGACCCCTTACATTTATAAACAAAATACAAATCAGAGGTTAACGAGATGGGGATTAATGTTGCAAGAATACAATATAATTATTAAACATATTAAAGGCAAAGATAATGTAATAGCTGATGCTTTGTCTAGAGTTTGATCAGATCGTTATGAATTTAGATAGACTGATTGTGAAAAAAATGCATCCATACTTTTTCTTCAAAAGATGAGATGTTATGCAACTTTGATGTATTATTTTGTTTATGTAGAATATTTATCGTTGACAAAGATAAAGATTATATTATTATTATTATAATATCATCAGGTAAAAATGAATTACTAAAAATAGAAAAGTTGCTTACAAGTTTTAATATTTGACTAGTATCTATTGGTTATTTAATATACAGATTTCTCTTGCACTTTCTAGAATTTGTAAATAACAGCACAATACGAAACATCCTCTCGTAGACCACATTATGACAGAAGACGATGTTAATATAGATTTGATCTTGGAATTAAACCGCTAATGTGGGTCTCTTTATAATGTCACATCACAATTAGTCTGTAGGGATCTAATGAACATTCATCGATATATAATTAATACAGGAAACCAAATATAATACAGACGTCCATGTCGTGATCGCATGGTAGTTGGATTTACAACTACTGTGTAATCAGTACATATCATCACTAAAGTCGTGAGTTCGAACCGCGTTCATGGCGAAGCGTACTCGATTCAGCAGCGTGATAAAGTTTGTCAGTGACTTGCGACAGGTGAGTGGTTTTCTCCGAGTACTCCGGTTTCCACACCAATAAATATGACAGCCACAATATAGCTGAAATATTGTCGAAAGTGGCATTAAAGGAAAACGCCATGGTCTCAACAAGTTGGCGTGAAAATTTAGATGACAGTAAATAAAAGACATTTGTGTTAATGAATGCTAAAAATAGTATACCGTCATGTAGAATTTGGTGATTGAAGTTGCCTTTAGCACCAAATGATGGGTATCGCCATTTTTTAGAACTCTTCAATGTGGAGGAGACAAAAGGCATAATCCATTCTCGGATTGTACCTGCCCGTGACGTCACAATAGCACTATCGTATATTATATCAGCATTGATCAGTTGCAATTTTATCATTAAAAATTATGTAAATCGTAAAATAACGTCGCATTTTTATCTTTTGATATTTACAAAATCATTATTGCTTAATGTTAAGCATTGTATTGCACTAACGAAAAGGGAAAGTGTGAGAAGAATTTTGTTGTTGTGTAATAATCGATGAGGACTACCCTTGTCAACACATCGATGCGTGACCTCGAAAATCACGGGAAAGCACGACAACGTTGTGGACAAAAAAGAAACAAAACATGTGTATGCTTAAAACGAGTTAAAACTGACAGTTATTTAACCTACGGCCAATCACGTAACACATGAAATTATACATAGAACCCCCCACACCGGGCCGATGCAAATAAACTCCTTTGTTTTATGAAAATGTAACATCGGATGGAAATATTAAGAATAAAATTAAAACGATATACAATTATAAGCATTGCATTGCAGTTGATCTGATATTAAATCATAACCAAACGGTAACGATGTTGGGAAGAACTAACATTATCCGTCACAGTGACGTCACATGAAGAGGTGTCATGGCCGCTTAAACTTCGACAGGAAATTCCAAATATTCATATTTCTAATTGGGTATATTAATGTTAATATATGTGTTTTTGTTTAATAATTAGTTATTTACGAATAAAAAGTTACAATGTATTGAATTATAATAATTGTTCAACTGACTGGAGTTTTCCATTAAACATCATAAACCAAACCAAGTCAATATAATGGTTACATCAAAATTAATAATTATACAATTTCTGTAACGTAAAAATATTTTCTAAGAAATATTATCATCTTTTTCTGAGATGTAACATCATATCATTACTATCATTCACCATATGTACCTGAGAGCTTAAGACTCCACGTGTTACTAGCTGGTCCTGTAGGCGGAAGGCAATTCCATTCCACCTTCTGTATGCCATCAGTTATAACATCTGGAGGTATTATCAGATAATACATGTTATTATATAGATCACAGGTATAGTTGTAAGTAGTATCTGCTCCATTAACAAGTTCACATTCATTTTCTATAACCCCTACATAAATGTTGCCCTTTATCCATGTGACCAATCTATTATTGTCATCAACAACACAGGTAAGTGTTACTGTTACATTGTCTCCAAGTACAACATGATCTGGACTCCCTGATAGCATGTAAACACCTGTAAATATAGTTGAGTAGCGTATAGTACTGCTGTTTCTGCTACTTCAGATATTGGTTCAACTTAATTTCTCAATGCATGGGCATACATTCACAACTAATAATACAATTCTCTGGCGTCACCCTATTATTTTGACAGTGGATTATTTTTAATAACTTTGAGCATATGAACTTTAACCTTTTACCACTTTATGCTTAAAATGTGTTGTGCATATTTTGGGATTTGCGGGTATCGAATCTCTGTTGGGCTTTTTAAAGTCAGCTTTGAATTCAACACTTCCATATGGTCTGACCATAAGGCTGCGGTGATCACACTATTAAACTATCTAATTACTATATATGATTCTTGATAGTAAACTGTATTCAAAGAAAATATCAACAACTTGTTTATATTAGTTTTTGATCAATATATACAATACACGATACACGTGTTCAAATCTGGCATAATTTATGTTCAGAACTGACGAGTACGCAAACTTTTAAAATATATTCTGGCAATAAAAAACAACTAACGAAGGGATCGAAAAGAATTACAAACCAGACATATCATAGGTGAACATTTGGGACACTTGAAATACCTTGAAATATCTAAATATTGAAACATGAATGCATTCTTTTCCTTTAATCTTTTTATGGTTTATATACCAGAATGTAAGCAACAGCTACGAACTCTGAAATAATACACACAGATACGTGATATTGCTGTAGCTTTATTACTCTTAGAGAGCCGTGCAATAATCAACGACATAGATGTGATATTGCACGGCCTAAGCGCCACCTTCATTTTTCCAGTGGAAATGTCTTTAATAGAAGATAATTAATTCTTGGCAAAATTTTAGAAATGGAACCTTAAAAACAAAATTGCTTTGATAGTGGATCTCATTTATTTACATTTACTTCAGTAAAATAAAATTCACTTTTTTAGAGTACGATTCGGACAATGCCTGTAAGAAAAAATCGGTACTACAATGTAAATGAACAACCAACTCTAAATTTTGTCTTTTAGCTTAAAATTGAAAACTTATTCAGAAAAGGAAGATAATGTAGTATTTGAGGAAAAGAGTATGATTTTAGGTTACGATAAGGGTACAGAAAAGGGAGTCATTTTGGGAAATATACAATTTGGAAACAAACAAATAAAATAAAATATCAGAATATATTATGTCAAACAGCGAATTTGAATTCGAATTTTTAGTGTTTAACGCCACTTTTAGCTATATCATGGCGACCAGTTTTAGTGGTGGAGGAAGCCGGAGAGAACCACCGACCCTGGGCAAGCAACTGGTAAACTTTATCACTTGCGACTGCGAGTCGAGTGCACCCTTTTTTATAATTTACAAAGTTGGGCTCGAACCCACGCCGTATTGGTGATAGGCTTGTATGAGTTGTTAAATCCAACGACCTAACTCACCGCACCACCCGGGCCCCTTCAAACAGCGAGATTATTACTGGAAGAAAATCTTATTCTCAGACAAAAATAGTATCATACTTCACCTAATATTGATAATGAATTGCAATATATCCCTTTCATTGTAGAATGTAAAATCACCGACGCACGATTGTTTCGTTTTCGTTCAATCACTTTTTTTATAACTTTATACACGTTGTATTGTTGATATATTGGTGTGAATGAAAAAAAGTGGTACACAATCTAATTTATTGGGAAATTAAAAATAATGTTACTTGTAAATGGAAATATATTTTTATGTTATTAATATAATAAATTAATTTTAGAGTCACATGTCATTTTATACGTGTTTTGATTGCTTTAAAAAGTTCAGGTTATTTGTCATTCTAACATGACCTCCTTCTTTTGCTTTGCTTTGTTAACGAACGAGCGAGTTATCCATTTGATATAATCTCATTAGCACATCCATCGGTGAATGTGACTGACTTTTCCATTGGCAGCATAAATTGTAACCCGAATAATGCCGATTAAGGGCGCAATATTATTCGAGTTACATAAATTGTGTGTTCCGCAAGCGTAAATATAAATTACCGTCTTCCAATCAAAGAATACTACCGTAATTGTACTCTTAGACATATCAGAATCGAAATAAAACGTGGAAGCCAGAATTTGTTTTGAGTTTTAACATGGATTGGTGGAAATTAGTAAATTGTATCACTCGCTTCTGGCTCGGGATGAAATAATATGAAACAGGCACGGCCTAGAATGCTCATGAATCTGAAAATTATCTGGCAATTTCACACTCATCCAGTCCATCAAAAAGTGTCGATATTTTTTGGGCCGATATATATCGGGGCCGGGACGACTTTTTCTAGGACCGAATCTAATCTCATTCAATCGAGTTGTCGTTCCTTACGGAATCTCAAAAGTTAACTTCCACGTAGAAACAAAAAGTCGTGTCAGTATGTCAGAATAGATTTAATCAATTAAAAAATATCAATATAAGTAAAACAAGCTAATAAAATGACTTTTATTACACATGGATTCTGGGTTTCAATGGTATCGGACGAACGAGAGAGGGTACGACACTTAGTGTAAGGACCGACAACTCTGGGTAGAGATTAAAAACGCAGAATTAATATTTATCCATCAGTATATGCAGCCATGTTTGTCAAAAATCCTAAGTACACATTTTATGCCATAAAGAGCTCGCTCACGTTCGCATACTAATATCCGCCAATCAATGTTAAAACTCGCAACACATTCTGGATTCCAGGATTTATTTCTAAAAATGAACTGAATCTAAAAATAGAGGTCGTTCTCAAGGTGTCGAGTGCCGTTGTCATCAGGTAATTTTATGTAAATGAGGCACCTTTGGGGTTATTTAAGAAATAGTTCATGGTAGGCATAGTAGAGTTGTGCAAATTTACACGTGGGCTGAGCCTTTATATTCTAATTTTACCCCGAGCGAGAGCGAGGGGTAAAATCTAAGAATATAAAGGCCCAGCCCATGTGTAAATGTGCACAACTCTATGCCTGCCATGAATTATTTCGATTCTAATATGACAAATACGGTAATTTTTATGACTCTAGGACACCTTAGAATCCGCCATACAACGGCTGTTCTGTTTAGCCCACTTCACATATGATGACGGAATCGACGCAATTTGAGCAAATATATTAAATCAAACTTCTATTGTGTGAGTAATAATATTATAGATTTTTTTCGCTTGTTTTTAAAATTTCCCTTTGGGGACTCGCACACATAAATTCCATTGATGTGTGTCACGCATGAATAACAAAATGCACTAACCTTCATGTATTGTTTACAGTACTTTTTCCTTCATTGATAACCAGACGGTGATGTAATTACGTTACTGATATTTTTCCAATTTGATGGCATTTTGCATTTAGCTACTTAAACAAGTAAAATACTCAAAAAATTATAAAATAAATCAGTAACCAACTTGTGTCAATATCACCAGCGTCCCTTGTAAACTACGTAACATGATGACGATAAATTACAAAAGTCAAAGTCAATAGATGGTTGTCTTAGGTATTTTAAGTGCTTTAAGAGACTTTTTAAATTATGTATTTTTTTAAGGACTTTAAAAATACGTTATATGCCGGTGGTTTGTTTGTTTACACTCGGTCGTCACTGTAATTTCACAGAGGGGGTCACATGGAACAGTCAGATCTGTTGTGTACTGCACTTGCGCTAAATATAGAGATATCGAGTATTATCGTGTGTGCCGTTTTAATATAGATGTCATATTATAATTAAATTTATTTTCGATTATTTGCCTTATTTTGAAAAAATAAATATATTTTTCAATATCATAACAAAAAAGGTTTGAATAAGACAATAAAGAAATAAAAAACATCCTACGTTTTCCAAACTAGTGCAAGGATTCGATTATTGGCGGCACAATACCTGTTTTCTAAAATTGATACCTGTCAATTCATGTTACAAATTATTTTTACCACGCTCTCCTCGTTAAACTGTTAAACAATCGCACGCTTCACGTTTATCTCGGAAAACCGTGTTATAAATATTACTAAACGGACCACTGCAAGCTAAGGTTGAACTTTTAGTGGCCACTGACGGTGAAAAATGAAACACCTTTAATCAATCCAAATCTTAATTATCTAATAATCTAAAAATAAACGTCGTTCTCAAGCCGTCGCGTGCCGTTGTCATCAGGTGAATTTCTTTAAATGAGGTACCTTTGGGGTTATTTAAATTTATTTCCGATTATTTGCCTTATTTTGAAAAAATAAATATATTTTTTCAATATCATAGCAAAAAAAGTTTGAATTAATTTGATTTACAAGTATTTAGAGGAAAAATATATTTAAGGATTGATCGAAATTATTTGTTCGGTTCATTCGAAATAACCTCAATCAGGTTGTACACACCTTTGCGATTATACGGTGTGTACAATCTGATTGAGGTGATTTCTTCATGAAGCGAACAAAAATTGCTATCAATCCTTAAATATATTTTTCCTCTAAATACTTGTAAAACAATTGTTTTGATATTTTTAAATCAGAAATAGTTTGCTTTCAACACTACAGAACAACAATTGCTTTCTGGTAAGATATTTTTTTTTATAATTTTCCGATGCTGTCTCAAAATAATTGCAAATATTGCTGACTTTTTCTCTTTAAAAATCACACAAGCTAAACAATTCTTTATTTAACATAGTGATTATGAAATTGTACTATCCTTTTAATCAATGAAAACAAATATTAAGATATCTACTATATAACATTCACAACAGACTATTTTTAAAATGTTCTATTTTCCATATTGCTGTCCCATACGTAGGATCTAATTGACCATGTTTAGAGATGAGGAGGTCATGTGACAAAACAACATGGAGTGTTTTTTTCTCTCTCCTCAGATTTTTATGGAATTTGGATATTTGCATTTATGTTCTGAACGTATAGTTTCGCAAACGTGAATATGATATATTATTAAATCTCTCTATATATATGTATCTAGGATTGGTCCGATCAGCGGTCACATGATTTTGACAATTGCGACGTTTCCTTCGACAACCCCAAAAATTCACCGTGCGAGGTAAATAATAGTATTGTCACCCTCGACAACCCCAAATTTTAGTATTGTCACCCTCGACAACCCCATTTTTGTTCCGCTAGGTGGCGATAACGGCAAACCGGAAATCGTCTGTTTGTGTAGAAAATATGGCAACTGCAGGTCGGTTTGCCGCTAGCTCAATGGAAGAAATAGCAAAAATCCTCTCTGAAAAGGATGCCGAGAACACAAAGCGTTCTACGAAATCCACAGTTAAATATTTGCAACAGTATTTACTGGACAAAATGCCGATAGCTTCAACTTTGATGACTATTCCCCCCAGGAGCTTGCCGTGTTGTTGACAAAATTAAAAAATATTTTTTGTAAGTTTTAAAAACGTTGTTCTGTTAATAAAACGACTATGGCCATCTTAGTCGGTGGACATCCAGAATCGTCAACTTGTGAGGGTTGTCTAAAGCCCTCGGTAAAACAACCCTCACAAGTTTACAATTCTGGATGTCCACCTCCTAATAAAGCCCTAATTGTATATTATTAATTACACCTTATATAAGAATGCTGGATTCTGATTGGTTAATAGCCGTGATATTGTTTACAAATTCAGGCCTTGCATTGTGAATTTGCAGAATTTTTACTTCATGTAGGTGTATTTGCATAAGATTTACCTTTTTTTCATGGTATTTGCAAAATCGTATTTCCCATTTTTACACTTCACCGAGACGCTTGTAGCAAAATTCGTAAAACGTTATCATTTGTGAGTTTTATGTAACATCATTCGGTAGAATTAAACATACATCATGTTAGGTCCTGAAAACGACAAACAAAAGGTATTATTTATCTAGCCAGTGGTCTAAGTAATATTCGGTGTAATTAAACATATATAAAAAAAAAATCATGTTTGGGAGGGGTATTTTCCGAAAAATGCCAGTCCTGAGATTAAATTCCCCTCGCCGTTCGGCTCGGGAAATTGTTCGTCTCTCGACTGGTATTTTTCGCAAATACCCCTTCCAAACATGATATATTTGTATAATATATTATGTAAATTAGAGAACTGTATGTATCGGGAGTTTCTAAAACCCTTTCTTAGACATATAATTTTGAACATATCAAATTATTACTTCATTTTGACCGGTCTTTATACACACGGGGCATGACACCTGTGTTAGGGTTCATTTTGGCATGGTCAACGAGTTGCCGTATATTATATGACTTATCGCCCTTTGGCTATATCGATATGGTGATACATGTATACTTTACGGAATTCGTTTCCGAATTTTTTTTTTTTACACTCGCTCGCTCTGTTAATAATTTGTTCGAAGAAAGACGTAAAACTGATGCTGAGTTTATCTTTTTATTGCTTCCCCACAAAATTACGTGAGCACTTCCCTACATGGTGGAGACCTCAAATTATGAGATATTCTAGAGGTTTATAGACATTTATGAGGTAAAATCATCTAATTTACTGTTTAAATCTGTATTTGAATACGGTAATAACAAAATTACCGAACTCCGAACAATCTTCTAAAGTGAAAGTCAAAACTCATAAGTATATAAACAGACAAAATCGGTCAACAACCGGAAAACTGTAAAAACCGTAATGACCCTCATTTGGGTACAGGCATTTCCAAAGAAATGTATGGTTGAATGTTGAATCAGATTTTAAGGCGCCAAACCTCCCGCTTTCATTATGGTTCAAATGTTCCGGCTGTCACTATAACAATGTTTATAACAATAATAGGAACAAAATAGGTAAAATAATAGTAAACGCAGTACTAAATTCAGTGAGGAGGGTGGAACATCTATCGTGAACCATCTCCATCAACAACCACGAGTCACCTGAAGTATTTTAACTACGAAAGTAAATGCCAAAAACACTTTTACGTCACACATTGATAAAACATATTTTTGACATTTTGCTGACTTCCTTATCTATATACATTTTCACTTCATGAAAACCCATCGTTCACCATCGTTTCTGCAGAGACAGATTATATTTCGACAAGATCTTGGTATCGGAATATAAACTTTTTAAGAGATCGAATAAGGCGACAGACCACAACAAGCACAAGGCGCCTCGCTTTGGGTATGAGTGACCCTCAAAAGAACTAAAAGGAACAAGACGACAAACTACGAGTAGCTCTTTTATTAGCTCCAACATACAAAGCCGTTATAATTTCAGACAGTAAAGGGTTCAATTTAAATTCTCAAGTGAGGGATAAGCCCGAACCTTTTATATGATTTTGGAGTGTGACTTATTTGAAAGCGAATTTACGGGAACAATTACAAAAATGTCAACGAATATTTTAGTCCGAGATTCCTCTGTCGTCCGATGGCTTGTTTACGACTTGCTGTAGCGGTGGGAATCAGAAAGCTCTCCATAAGCAAAACAGCGGATTTTCCAGTCCAACTCGGTACCGGCACATTTCCACGTTTTGTGGATATCAGATTTTATTTTCTAACCAAAACCCTAATATAAATCGCTTCACCAATCATTTTTCTATTCATTCATAACCTTCTTACCCTCAGAAAGTGGTGTTACACTCCATTACAGCACGTTTTTTCCTTAGACCCTTTGATTTGGTCATTTCACTGCCATTTTGGAACGTGATCTCGCGATACTAACTGAAAGATGACAGCAACGCATTGCATGATGGGAGCTACTAAATGCAACGCGCCAAATATTTGCATACGTAAACAACATATACAAGACGATATAAAGCGTATTGTGCAGGATAAACAGTTCCATCTACAGTTAATATCAGAGCAGAAGGAAATAATACAAAATATGTATCCAGGATAGTCGTCCAGATATCCGGAAAGTATTATTTATCTCGCCTCCTAGACACACTACACAACCTATCGCTAGTCAAACTACGAAAAGAAATTTTGATATGGAGAAATTCGGGTTATGTCGACAATTTGCAGGCTACCCAAAAGAAAACGGATCTAAATTTGAACGTGAATTAGAATCATTTTGTCAGTTACATGATATAGATATAGATATACATGACATCAGGAAGCAACTAGCTTCATTCCACTTCATTTGGTGGGCCCATCGTTATCGTGATTTAATGGTTTGAGTCCTGACTTAACATGGCGTACAATTAAGAAGTTGTTCTCAGAAAAATATGTAGCAATTGGTTGGGAACATCCGTCTGTGGTTACAGAAAGTGAAACATTCCACAACATCCAACTCACCCCGTCTAAGGAAATTGAAGACTTTTTCTGTCAGGTTCAAAGCCCGATCACGAAATCATGTTCCGCTTCATACATCGTCTCCCTAACAAACTTGCATTTTATGTTAGATCTAGTCAGCCAAAAACTATGTACGACGCTCTTTCTTTTGCCAAACAAGGTGAATCGTACAAATATAGAATTCACGAGCAATGTGCTGCTATTAGTAAAAGGGCAGATGTATTCCGCAGTGATGACATTTCAGAAATGAAATCTTAAAACGATTTGACACAAATGATGAATAACATGTCATCACTACAAGGCTTTCAACCGGCAAAGTTCGATAATACCATATGTTTTAACTGCTTAATAACTACCATATATCTACATAGTGAACTTGAGTAGAGTTTTTGTAACAAAACTACTTCAGTTTTACTGAAGAATGTACATGTGGCCATGTGTAACTGATATGGAAACTAGGCATGACATATTTATTTTAATCAAACTGATGTTATAGGTTGAGTAACTGCAGCACATACTCAACTTTTAGCATTGTTGATTTTGTGATATTCATGTTTTTCCCCATTCATCCATGCATGTACATCCATTTGATAAAAACTGAATGGAGAGGGATCTCATGTTATTAATCATTTAACAATTAACATGTTTGGAGTCTGTAATAATGGAAATAGTCTGTTAAAACATGTGAAACAAAATTTACACTTAGGATTTTCGCAGTATAAAAATTACATATAATTTAGGAGAAACTCCAGGGTGGTTTTTCACATGTTTTATTTTCTAGAAATTGTTTCAGAAAGGGAAGTGAGTTCAAAAGGATGGGAGTGGGTGGGTTTGGGGTTGATATAAAATTGAAAATAACTTTTACTTTCTACATACATGTACCATACTATAAAATTCAAACATGTTAGTCCAAATATTTATATTATTGTGTAGTTGTTTCTGTTATCTTTGCAGTACAAATTACTTTTATCTGTGCAATCATTTTATTGTTATTATATATAGGTCAAATATGGATGGTCAAAATAAAAAATGGTATTAAGGGATGGCTGCAATAATTATTGGTTCTCTTAATTTCAGGGGTCAGTCAGAGGAAGTTAAACGAAGAGATTTTTTAAATCGGTATTGTAAAAAGTACGATATTATGATATTGACAGACACTCATTGTTCAGTTGATAAGGAAAAGCAATGGCACCATGAATGGGGGTAAAGGCATACTTTAGCTCTCATACCAATCACTCTAGTGGTGGCAATACTTATGAATAACACTTTTAATTAAATATATTATTCATAAAGAAATGAAAGATACAGAGTGCAATTTTTTCATCTTAGATATGACCATTCAAGATTATCGAATTACGCTTGTGGCCTTATATGGCCCGAATGAAGAGTCTCCCAATTTTTTTGTAAATATTCAATCTATAGTCTCTGATATACTAAACTCCTCCATTAAAATGGTTGGAGACTGGAATGTGGTACACGATTTTAATTTGAATACTAATAATTATAAGACTAGAAATCATATTAAAGCACATGATAAAGTCATTGAGATGAAAAGCTGCCTGGACCTTGTAGATATATGGAGAGCTAACAATCCAAATGATAAAAGACATACGTGGCGGGGACCCAACTTAAAGCAAAGCCGTCTAGATTATTTTCTTATATGAACAGATGTTGAGCCTTATGTGAAAAAAGTAGTTATAAATACAAGTTATAGATCTGATCATTCTCCAGTGTATCTTACCCTTCAATTTTATAACCAAACTAAAGGAAAAGGTACATGGAAATTTAATAATAGTCTCCTTCAGATTATGTCATAGAAATTAAGAAGTGTATTAATGACACAGTAAATCAGTACTCTCTGCCTGGGACTGAAGACCTGGAAATGTCTGTCGATCCACATATATTCTGGGAAATGTTAAAATGTATGATAAGGGGTAAAATTATATCATATGCAAGTTACATAAAAAAAATCATGAAGTTGAATCTGAATTAGACGAGAAGTTACAAAATTTACAAATGCGCTTTGATAAAGTATCATCTGATAAGATGAGACATGAAATACAAGAAATAGAGGAAAAATTAGTAATATGTAGAGAGAAAAAGATTAATGGAATTATGCAAAGAGCAAAAGCAAGATGGGGAGCAGAAGGGGAAAAATGTACTAATTATTTCTGTAATTTTGAAAAAAAGAAAGTATAAAGAAAAAAAATTCCTAAACTCATTGATAACAATGGTGAGGAAGTAGTCGACCAATTCAAAATTTTAAATGAACAAAAGGTATTTTATGAGAAACTATATTCTTCCTCTAATCCAGTGATAAATAGGGAAATATTAATAAACTATCGGAGGATCAACAGTTACAGGCGGAGCATAAACTAAATAAAATAGAATGCTTAAATGCACTTAAAAACATGAAAAGTGGAAAATTGCCAGGTTGAAATGGATATACTTCAGAATTTTATAAATTCTTTTGGAATGACCTCAGTGAATATATTATAAAGTCATTTAATCATAGCCTAGAAAAGGGACATCTTTTTGTTAGTCACATGCACTCCAAAAGAAGGCAAATCTATATTTCTCTTGAAAAATTGGAGACCAATTACATTATTAAATGTAGACATTAAAATTGCATCTGCAGCTTTGGCTAATAAAATAAAACCATTCCTTAAACATATTGTAAGTGAAACGCAGCAAGGATTCGTAAAAGGTAGATACATTGGGGAATGTACTCGATTAATATATGATTTAAATTGGAAGAAGACATTCCAGGCTTACTTGTGCTAGACTTTGAGAAAGCGTTTGATACTCTTGAATGGTCTTTCATCAATAGGGCACTTAATGTTCTGTGTTTTGGTCCAAGTTTTTTGTAATTAGGTTAATAAACAATGGGAACTGCTCAAATTTGTTCAATGTAAGACGCGGAGATCGACAATTTGATCCGTTATCCCCTTACCTTTTTATTCTAGCCTTAGAATTGATGAGTGCAACAATTAAAAACGATCCCAATATTAATGGAATAAAAATAAACAACTCTGAGTATGTACTGAGTCAATACGCCGATGATTCATCTCTAATTCTAGAGGACGATGAAGACTCTTTAAGAAGGCCACTCTATAGTTTATAAAATTTTCAGAATGTGCTAGTTTGAGGGCTAACTTAGATAAGACAGAAGCGATAAGGATTGGCTCAAAAAAATATTCGAAAGATAAATTTGTACCGAAAGTTAACCTCAATTGGAATCAGACAGGGAAATTTACATTATTGGGAATAAGGTTTGATGTATTTAATGATGATAAAACACTCATAAATTGTGTAGAAAAAGTAGAAAAAATTAAATCGTTATTGAATTCATGGATCTATAGAGATTTGACAGTTATGGGGAGAATAACTGTTATCAAATCTCTGGCTCTTCCTATACTTCTCCAGTCACTCACTGTTTTACCAAATCTACCTAATAAAATAATATCAGAACTTCAAAATATCTTCTTTAACTTTTTATGGTCTGGGAAACGAGACAAAATTAAAAGGAAAAGTGATAATTGGCCCATATGAAAATGATGGTTTGAAAATGCCACACATAGAATCCTTTTCCTTTACCTTAAAGATCACATGGATAAACAAAATTTTGGATCCCCTGATTATATAACTCTGTATTGATCAGTATAATATATTCGGAGCGGATAAGATTTGGATGATGAGTTCAGAAAGTATTAAAAACCTTTCGCCAAATCTCAATTGTTTCTGGAAAGATATTTTTGACAACTGGAGTATCCTTTGTAATGATACAACTGATACCCCAGAAGGTATTTTGAGTCAGTCCTTATGGCTTAACAAAAACTTGAAAGTTAATAGTAAAACTTTATTTTATGAAAAATGGTGCCAAGCTGGAATATTTTTCTTATTAATGACCTACTTAATGAGAATGGTGAATGTTTATCCTTACAAGAGCTACATGATACTTATAATCTGAGTGTTAATTTCCTAGAGCTCTATACTACCCGTCATATGATAGAAAGGTCCTGGAAAAATCGTATTGCTAATACACAGAAAATCATGCACATTGCAAATTATAACTTTGATTTTGTTAAACAAAATAAAAAAATCTTGCCAGTTTTTCTATAAAAAAATATTTGTCAATGTATTCGGAGCACCCCCCCAAAAAAAACAACAACTTAAATGGAATGAGGATATGAATATGGAAATTGACAATTGGGATATGCGTTACCAAATACCATTTCAATGTACTAAGAGTAATAAATTCATTGTATTCCAGTATAAAATTGCACATAGAATATTTTGCACAAACTCCTTTTTATATAAATGTAAACTGAAGGAAGCTCATTTGAGTAGTTTCTGTAATGAGACAAAGGAAACCTTTCGGCATCTCGTCTAGGACTGCACAGTTGTTAAAACTGTTTGGTTAGAGATAGCTGAGCTGTTCCAGACTATATGTGACATTTTCACCCCCTTGACTGTTAAGGATATAATACTGGGTTCCACAAAAAGTGATATTCCAATAAATGTATTCATCATTCTCATTAAATATTATATTTATTCATGTCGATTTAATTTTCAGTTGCCAAGCAAAACTGGAGCAATCAAAATGTTAAAAAATTGTTATAATATTGAAAAGTTATCACCTTCCTTTTACAGATCACCTGCAATTGGTAATAAAGTAGAGCAGAAATGGCATGCCATTAATAATGTGCTTATATTAGAAAGATTACTAGTTGTCTCTTTATATATGATATGGTTTTCTCTAATTCTCAAAACATGATTTAAATATGACCATCATATTTCTAAGTTATTATTTATTTATCTAAACTCTAAAGATATATTAAATATGTTTTCATTTTATATTAAGTAAATTCTTAGATATGTATAGAAACTTTCTCAACATAATCTATTGTGACAATTTGCAGATGTAGATAGTATTAAGTGTTTGCAAAAATAAAAAAATACAAAAAAAATATGTTTTAAGGGAATGATCATTTAACTTGAAAAGGGGGTGGTATGGTTTTTCCTAAAAAAATATTCTGATTCGCAATGTTGCTGAAAAATATATTCTGATTTTGGTGGAGGAAAAAAATTATCTGATTCAGAGTTTTTTTCATATAACCTAATGTTAAATTCTGGAAAAAAACATTCGCACTTCGCGCGACAAAAAAAA
>MJUT01006088.1:155528-187767 GCA_002080005.1 Gigantidas platifrons | reverse complement strand
CCCCCCCCCCCCCCCCGCCCCCTTTGCAAGTTAAATGGTCGGACCGTAACTGCAATGCTCCAGGACATATGAAAAAAGTATTGTAATTGGAACAGGTCTGGAGACGCTATACCTGATATTTCATGTCAGTTGTGCCAACAAAACGGACACGGTACAGCACAATGCACAAGATATAAACCCAGGTATATGAATGAACATGCAAGAAATCGCGTTGTTTGTCAGATATCGTCAAAGCTAAATCATGTCGCATCTGAGTGTTTCAGGTATACATAGCAGGGAAACCCGAAGTTCTTGGGGTGGGGACACCAGGCACGGCCGCTAGGGAAAGTAAAAGGTGCCGCTTATCGGGAACATCCACCGTTTCGTCTTGATAGTAAATACTTTGTAAAAGATGTAAACAATTATATTTTTAGTGGCAATGATACAGACTATACCGAACAAAGTGACACCGAAGACTCTGTTTCCGATGCGGAACTTTCTCATTCTAAACAATTTGTTTATTTACCAGTACGATTTCAGTCTGTGTGGGTTGCCGCGCTTCTCGATTCTGGAAATTCAAAAAATAGTATGTCTACAACTTTGTACAATTCAATTCCAATTTCTTGGAAATCATCAGTTGATACATGTAATACCGGTAGTATTAAACTTGCGAATGACCAAACAGTCCACGAAACCGGAACCGCCACAGTTCGAATGCATTCACAGGGTGGAAAATATAACATGTTAGTGTATATATTGAATGAAGCTTCATATCCGTTCATATTAGGTACCTCATATTTCATAGAAAATAAAATAACAATTGATTTGGGAACTGTACAAGTAGTCCAAAACCACGCAAATGTTAGATACAGTAAGCGAATTACTATAGATCCTCACAGTGAAGTAGTTATGCGCGATAACCTGCTTTAAACATTATGTTTGGTCATCAAGGTATATGCGAAAGTAGTCCGCAAATATTGTCAAAAGGTTTAATATCTAGTAAAGCAGTAGTAACTGTGTCACAGAATACGACAGTACCCATTAAACTTTTAAATCTTGGTAGTGCACCTATAGTAGTAGCCAAAGCGAAAAATAATTGCTAAATTTACACAGCTACCAAATGACTTTAACGTCAGTCATGTTCAATTTGATAACAATGATCCGAATGTACAAAATATTAACCGCATGCCTAACCGCGGATATTGTCCTGATATTAATATTAATGCCGAATTTCTGAGCAATTTTGAAGACAACAATTAGCTGAATAACGCCCAGAAAAAATCGTTAGGTCAGTTATTGTGCGATAACAAATACATATTTGTTACCAAGGACAATCCGTCACTTGGTTCGACCGATGTCGTGGAACATCATATAGTTCTTAAACCAGATTTTCGACCACTACATCAAAAACCTTACAGGCTAAAAAACGGGGTTTTAAGACACCACATTGACGAACTCCTCGAACAGGGTGTAATATCCGAGTTAAGCGCAAAAGAGGAGGCACCGATAACTAGTCCATTGGTATTAATCGCAAAAAGATCAAACCATTCTTCAGACAACCCGTTAGACAGGGCATCTAGTTTACAACAGTTTCGTTTTTGTGTTGACTTCCGTTATTTAAATTCACAGACTGAAACCTTTAAATAGTTTATCCCAGATCTGAAGGAACTGCCGGAATCCGTCACCGAAAGAACACAGAATTACATAGCGTCCATCGACATGAGCAGTGGATTTTTCCAAATGAAATTCTCACCAAATAGCACAAAATGCACGGCTTTCAGCACATGTTTCAGAACGCCCCTAATTCTATTCAGTTACTGATGGATAATATTCTACGCATGCTGACATTTCGCTCCTGTCTATGTTATCTAGGCGATGTGCTCATATGGTCCGATATTTTCGTACAGCACTTGTCAGATATTCAGGAAGTCTTCGATCGCTTTCGACAAGCTGGACTTAATCTGAACTCAAAGAAGTGTTCATTTGCACAATCATCTGTCATATTGTTTGGGCCATCACATTTCAAAAGACGGAATCAGACCACCACCCGACCGTGTTAAAGCTTTGAGTGAATTCCCGACACCGAAAAATACGAAGCAACCTCGTCGTGCTCTGGGCATGTTTAATTGGTTTCAAAAATATATAAACAATTACAGTTCTATAGTTGAACCGCTTACTCGATAATTGAAGAAAAAATGTCAAATTTATGTGGGCAAATTAACAAGAAATGTCGTTCAAAAGACTCAAAAATTCACTTATGAACTCTGAAATTTTATCTTTTCCAAGATTTGATTTGCCGTTTGTTTTAGCGGCAGATAGTTCTTCTACGGGTATTGGTTATAATGTACCAACGTAACCCTGACCATCCCGACGACAAAGTTCAAATTATTACGTTGGAGCAAAATCTTTGAATACGTGGCATAAATCGTACGGACCCACAAAGTTAGAGCTTCTCGGTGTTGTTACCAATATTATTGATTGTGCCACTTACTTGCGCGGAACTAAATTTTCCATAGAATGTAACCACCAAGCTTTAAAACCACTTATTCAAAACAAATTTAGGGGTGCAATTTATGACTGGTGGTTAGCGGTATTACAACAGTTTAATTTTGATATATAATACAAACCTGACGCGCAAATGCAAGTTCCAGATGCACTGTCGCTAGTTGAAAATGCACCGCTATTGGACCCAAATGCTGACAAATCCTTGGATGAAAACGACCCGTATTTCCCATACGATTCCGAAGAGGTCGGAAAAATCTCATTCCTAATTTACGTCCAATTTAACAGTCATGACATTGATCATGGATACATTGCCGACTCAGAGGCGGAATCA
Source organism: Gigantidas platifrons (assembly GCA_002080005.1). NCBI lineage: Eukaryota > Metazoa > Mollusca > Bivalvia > Mytilida > Modiolidae > Gigantidas > Gigantidas platifrons. The sequence goes on along the minus strand of MJUT01006088.1, from coordinate 184,952 downwards.
GATTTGAAAAGTGCTACCAAAAATCTAAGTAGAAATGATAGCGTTTCCACTCCTACATGCAACATAACTGAGCATAATTTAATAGATCTCAGCGGGAAAAAACTGTATTTCCACTCTTACTTGTAATATAGTTGAGCATGATTTAATAGATCTCATCGGGAAAAACAGTATTTCCACTGTTACTTGTAACATAGCTGAGCATGATTTAATAGGTTTCAGTGGGAAAAACAGTACTTCCCCTCTTACTTGTAACATAGCTGAGCATGATTTAATAGTTGTTGGTGGAAACAATGGTATTTCCACTCTTACTTGTAATATAGTTGGGCATGATTTAATAGATCTCAGTGGGAAAACAGTATTTCCACTCTTACTTGTAACATAGCTGAGCATGCTTTTATAAATGTTGGTGGAGATAATAATATTTCCACTCTTACTTGTAATACAGTTGAGCATGATTTGATAGAGGATAGTGGAAAAAACAGTATTTCCACTCCAACAGGTAATATAGCTGAACATGATTTATTAGATATTAGTGGAGAAAATAGTTTTTCCATATAGTGGTAATAGCTGAAGATGATTTGTTAGATCTTAGTGGCAACGACAACAAAGGCGATTTGCTAAATCTTACTGGCGACGACAGAAAACATGAGTTGTTAGATCCCAATGGCAAATGATTTGATAGATCTTAGCGGAAATGACAGCATTTCCGAACGAAGTTGTAATATAGCAGAACATGAGTTGATAGATCTTAAGGACGGCGCCATAAAATATGATTTGATAGATCATAGAGGAAATGACAGCATTTCCACTATTAGTGGTACCATAGCTGACAATGATTTGATCAATCTTAGTGTGAAGGACAGCATTTCCACTCCTACGTGTGATCTGATTGAAAGTACTGGCGAGTTCCAACAAGTTAATGAGTTTAAACATGTTTGTTTAGCAGCAGGACTAGATAATACCGGCAGAAAAGGTGATTTTTCGAAACAGAACATTAAAGATCTTCAGCGGCTTGATGACAATTTACTTCCAATGATGACTTATTTGGAAAAAGGTACTTTGCCAAAACTTTAAAAAGAAGTCCGTCGTTTGTTGGTAAAAGTCCCAGAATATTGTATTTTGGACCAACTTTTATTTCATTCCAGACTTGCCAAGTCAAAGCATACTCAACAAATGTGTGAATTTCAACTTGTCACACCCAAAATATTGATTCCGCAAATTTAAGAACTGTTTCATGAATCTCCATTGGCAGGACATATGGGTATACAACAAACAGTGAACGCCATATCTGAACATTTCTTTTTCCAAAACTTGCCATCAACTGTGTCCGATTTTGTTCGAACGTGTCACGACTGTTATGAGAGGAAAATGACTAAAGCCCACACAAAGTCAAGTAGTATTTCTTATCGCACTCCATCGGAGCCATTTCGAATTTGGCAAGCAGATTTATTCAGACCTTTCCCTATAACGCAACTGGGCAATACATACATATTTACTGCAATCGATATGTTCTCGAAGTTTTTGTTTACTTTGCCAATACCTAATTCTGATTCATTAACGGTTTCACAGGCTATATTGCAGGTGATGTGTACCTTCGGAGTGTGTGACTGCATTATAAGTGACAGGGGAAGTGAATGTGTATCACAGTGCACTGATTATCTGTGTAAAATGTTAGACACGAAACAGAATCTTACTCCAAGTTATATACACCACTGTTTGGGTCTGTGAGCGGACCCATAAAACTCTTGCAGAACGAATGACGCCTTATGTTAAGAAAGGCTTTCAATGGTACACTATGTTTCCCCCAATTTTTTCTCATTCAACATATCACCCAATGATTCCTCGCAATATTCGCCATACGATGTAGTCTATTTCGACCAAAATGTCCGCTCAATGCATCGAAGTTAGGTATAGACTTCAATTCATTACATGTTGACTATCAAAGTTATATGAATCAGAAATTTGACCAATTAAAACTTATTCGAGACACAGCTTATGACAATGCTAACGAAGTTGGAAAGGCCATGACCGAGCGCACAAATAAATCGTCAAATCCTTTAACACTAGATATTGGTAACTTTGTATATGTATTGACGGATAGCATAGGACTTGGTAAAACTTTTGAACAGAAATATTCTGGACCTTTCACTGTGAATGAAAATGTTATCTAGTTGCATTGAAGGATAACAATACGGGTAAATTATTCAAATATCTCGTTCATTTAGATCATTGAAAATTGCCGTTGTGCGCGCTCCTAGTCCTACCAACTATTTAATTCAGGAACCTACTGTTGCCAATCAAACTGAACACGATGTAAATGATCAGTAGTCTGATAGTGGGAAGAAGAAACAACCAGTAACCAAGAACACAGAAAATACATCAGATTTGCATTCACCAACAAGATATTGACCAAAGTGTCAAATTCGCAAACTAGTGCGCTATTTGTCGAATTCAGAATATGGTCATCAAACGTCTGTTGACAGTTTTTCGACGGACAGCACATATTTCAAAAGTAAGCGTATCTTGGCCCAGCGAACTCGAAATGGAAACCAAGAATACCTAGTACAATATAAGGGTGAACCGGCACAAAATGCATTGTGGACACCATTTGAACAATTAAATGAAAAAGCAAAACAACATGTTACAAAAAGGCCTTCCCCAGTGAACTATTAAACATTGATATGCAGCGTGTAAAAGAACATATATAGTACATATTGTAACGCTCACCAAACACTGTATGAATTCGGAGAAAATGGTTTAACTTGTGGGTTAACTCTTAGAAAATATTCGTTAAAGAATTGAAAGGTTCTTAAAGAAATTGCCAAAATTCATCGTAAAGCAACACGGTTGATTCATATATTTGGAAGTTTGCGTCAGCCCAGTTGCTGTGTACGAGATTCCATGATCAGCTGTTTTGTGGGAGGTTGATAAAATGAGTATTATGAGCAATTTCAGTTCATCATACCTACTGTAAAGTAAAATTATCATGTTTTCAGAGAAGAATATCTGGATTTGCTGATGCATATATGTATTTCAATGAGTTACAGTTACTATGAGAAGATTAAATCCATATCGTGATTATTTACAAATCATGTCGTCTTTTTACATTTGGTTGGAATGTCAAAGGGGAATTGGAATTCCCCGTCTGTTTATTGCTTGCTGATTGGTCAATGTTTGCAAAGCGATCGAAGCGCCTTCTAAATTACCTATAAGTATTAGACGCGGCTAGTTTGAAATGGGTGTTCGCCTAGTAGTTGCATAGCAGACCAGTTAAGATCGTAGAAATCGAAGAAGTTATATATTGAAAGATGTCCGATTACAAGAGAAGGGAGGAGGTGCGAAACTTGTAAACGTTTACGTTAAAAGTTGTTTGTACACATAGGTAGTGTAGTTGTTCTGGTTGTCGGTTATTTCAAGGAGCGGGTTGTTTTGGGTGAAGGATGCTTCTTGGAGCAGGTGGCAGGTTGTAAAAAGTGCGGGTGACAGGTTGTGAAAGATGCGGGTTGCCACCTCCTGGAAATTCTGAAGTCTTATATTTCTTGTAATATAAATTGTTTTAAGTAGTTGCAAGTCCGCGTTTGCAGACGGTTCATATAAATTTGTATTCAGATTGTACGTAGTCGCCATTATATCTTTTCGCAACCGAGCTTGGAGCGGGTTGCGTAAGTGAGGTTACGTTTTACTATCAATAATTTGTACCCTAGTTCTTTGTAACATATGGAAAGTAATTTGATATTATTTAGCTAAATTGTGGTAAATATTTCATATAAGCGACGTCGGTGTCGTTTATTGTAGACAATTATTATTGTTATTTGTACATAGGCTCTGTGCCTGGTGCGGATGTCACACTGCTGGTGGCAGGAAACACGTTAACCATATTGATATATGTTGTGGCCGCTCGGTAATCATATTGTTTTCCAATATTGTAGTTGTTGTGGTTAATAGAAGATTAAATAATTATGAATGTATTTAATGTCCTACAAAGAGCATATTTGGGTAATTAATTAATTAATTAATTAATTAATTAATTAATTGGTGTGTGTTCCTGTCAAACCACGAGGGTAAAAAACACAGACGATCGCGCAACGTTATTGTTATTATTTAATAAAGTATCTGAATTTGTATTAGCCTTTGTAATTTGTTGAATCCTTTTAAATTTACTTTCATCTAAACTCCGACATCCAACGGACCCTTACTTTTGTAACGCTGTATGCCTGGTGGTGCGCAGGTCAACCTTACACGAGGTCCGAAGCATTAAAATATATATTGTATTTCATTTACAATGGAAATGATTGCATTTTCACTGAACTTTGATAAATGATTGCATTTCCGTTGAACTTTGATAAGATATTAATTTTCGTAACTTTGTTTCTAAAGCCTAGAGATAAGCTACTTTTGCCAAGTTTTTTTTTTTTTGTGCACAAATTGCTAAGTAATTTTATTTGAAACGTATACAGTTAGGATGTACATCTATTTTATATATGCTCAACGCATAATCTATTAGGAGAAGAACATAGTTGCACCATAGAATTGATAATTGCAAATGGATGTGTTTATATCAGGAATTATCTTTATAGTTGGTATTTTGCCTCGGATATATTTCTCATATATGGGGATACCTATATATATATATACATATTTATTAGAGAACTTGAGCACTACTGGTACCATCCAAACCTATGATATATTATATGTACAACCAGTAGTGTCGAAATACGCATATATAATGGTAGTTGTTGATCCGGAAACTCGCTGACCATCTGAAACAAAAAAATATTTCTTTTTTTCTGGCCGGGGATTTTAGGGGGCATTTTGGCATGGTCAACGAGTTGCCATTTATTACATGAATTATCGCCCTTTGGCTATATATCTATGATGATACATGTATACTTTACGGAAATCGTTTCCGACATTTGTTTTTGTTTTTACACGCGCTCTCTCTGTTAATAATTTGTTCGAAGAAAGACGTAAAACTGATGCTGAGTTTATCTTTTTATTGTTTCTCCCACAAAATTACGTGATCACTTCCCTAAACCTGATGTAAAGATCTCACAACAGTCCATGCTAGGTTGCACTTTGGACTTTCATAATATTTGTAGTATTTGTCCGTAGTAAAGTTGACCATTACTCTGTTGACCCGTGCTCCTTTGAGGACCAATCACGGATAGTATGCACACTGTCGTTAAAAGAAACGGTGAAACTTATCAAAGAAACTAGATTGTTAGTTGACGAAGGAAATAAAAACAGTACAATAGAAGCTCAGCTTAACGTTATTGTGAAAGCTGTAACCCACTCAGATGAATAGGGGTAATAACAAAATTACCGAACACCGAGCAATCTTCCAAAGGGAAAATCAAAACTCATAAATCAACAAACAGACAAAATCAGTCAACAACCGGAAAACTGGGAAAAACGCGATGGCCCTGACTTGGTACAGACATTTCTAAAGAAATGATGGATTGAATCAGATTTTATGGCGCCAAACCTCTCGATTTCATTACGGTTCAAAGGTTCCGGTTGTCACTATGACAGCAAAGGATGGACAAACGAATGAAAAAAACTACAAGTAGCATTTAAGAAAATTGATGAAATAAAACATACAACTACATCTGCATTAGCAAGAGTTGGTGACCTGGAGAAAACGGTTCATGACATTAAATGTGGATCCGCTGAATTAGAAACAAGCGTTGAAGGACTATGTAACGTCTTCGATGAAATAAAAACTAAATGTATCGAAAAGAAGACTATGTTAGATACCTTAAACGAAAGACTCGCAAAACTTGAAAAGGATGTCTCGTCCAACCCAAATATTACCCCTGAAAAGTGAAATATTTGGAAGATACAGTTTTGGATCTACAGTGCAGATCCATGAAGAATATTAACCTGATTTTTAACGGCCTGGGTCATTTACACAACTAAGAATGCAAACATTAATTAAGATATTTTATCTACAAAGAACTTAGTATAAATCATTTCATTGAGTTTGGTAACGTCCATCGTTTTGGTAAAAGGGGAGCCAACGGAGCCAGACCTATTCTCGCTAGATTTTTTTACCATCGAGACCTATAACTCGTATTAAAGATACTGCCTACGGAATACATCATTTTGTGTAAATGAACAGTTTCCCGCCGAAATAGAGAACCGCAGATGAAGGCTATATCCGATAATGAAACAGGCTAGACGCGAAAATAAGCAAGTTACACTAGTTAGACACAAACTTTTTACTGAAGGTGAGCTGTACACAGGTAATCAGTAAGAGACAAGACACACACCTGTTCGCCAACAGCCTCTCCACGGCTACCGTGATCACCCTAGTTTAAACATAGTTTATTGCCATAAAAGTTGCTAATGAGATTGGACACAAGTTATAATAACATTAGTTAACTCCTTTTCCTTTTACAAAAATATAAAAAATTATTTTACATTATGGCGATAATATTAAATAATACAAATAAATTTTACTACATGATATATTTAGAGGATAATAATAAAGCAAGTATAAAGAAGAATAAGGTGAAATAATATGTTCAATACAGTGGAATAAAGAAGAAGTGATTCAAACAAATAAAAACAAAGAAAAAAACAACATTGACTGGAGTGAGTATGCTAGTACATTAGTAAAAGCGCTAATAAAAGAATAAACAACAGAGACGATTTCAATGTTTTGATTAGGAGTCAGATTTTCATCACCAGCTAATATCAATTCAATTGTAAATATGTAATCCTTTAATTTATCAAACAAGATTGCCCTATTTTCATTATAAAAAGGACATTCAAAGAAAAAGTGTATACAATCTTCAAAACCATGACCACAGATACATGCAGGATTTGGCTTTAAATTGACAAGGCACAAATCTGCATTTAGCGAACTGGACATATTTCTAAGTCTATTATGAATAATATTTAGTTTTATATCACCCCAACCGAAATAAAAAGGCACTTCCTTAAGTAATATTTTAATTTTTCTTTTAAATATGTTAATATTACCAGAATATCTAATTTCCGGATTTAGATTGTTCCAATCCCGAGTAGTAGAAGGGTAGAAGGATTTTTGTCATTTCTAATCGACAATTAAGTATAACATAATTATTACTATTTCTTAAATCATACTGCGAAACACTACCAACTGGAAGGGGCATCAAATAAAAAATATATTATGGGGAAGATTTATTGTGAATAGAATAAAATAAGCTGAGCCTGCTTACCCTTCGCCTATCAGATAATAATTTCCAACCCGTTTCAGAATATATAGATTTACGACTTGCAAATAGAAGCAGTCCGGTTACTCTTCGTCCTGCCTCTAATTGAAGCTTTTCTTTGAGTGTATGAATCTTGTTGACTACAACCATCTCAAAGTTCACATGCTTTGGAAGATTGCTCGGTGTTCGCTAATTTTGTTATTACCCTTATATATTCAAACATAGGCCTAATAAAGATTAAATAAATACGTGCAAGATAATGTCTACTTAATACATATTTAAGTTTTCTTAGGGCACACAACCTCTAACTTGCTGATTTGATCATATTAATTATATGGGTATGACATTTTTCATTGCTGTCAAAAGTAATACCTAAATGTTTATGATAGGTAACAAATTATATTATTTTATCCTGGAATGTTATTTCTACATCGTTGGGAAGATTAATATTTGAAAATACCATTGCTTTAGTTTTTTGGGGATTAAAATTGACTAACCGTTGCTTAGACCATATAGATATAGATTCCAAATCACTATTCATTACATCTTCTATAGTATATGGACTTTGACTAGAATATGAAAGAGAAGCGTCGTCTGCAAACAATCTAGTAAGACTTAAAAGCTTATCTGCAATATTATTAATATATAATAGGAAAAGTAGACGTCCAAGCGGAGATCCTTGTGGAACTCCTGCATTTGTATATATTAGGGGGGATTTGGAATTGTTTACAAATACACAATGCTTTCTACTAGAAATATAGCTTTCAAACCATTTAAATAATTTACCATCTATCCCGTAAGCTTTAAGCTTTAATAAAAAGACCTGTATGCCAGACCCGATCAAATGCTTTAGAAATGACACATATCATGAGGGTAGTAAAACAATGATCATCCAGAGACATGCATATTCTGTAATATATTTATATTAGCTGGTGAACGGTAGTGTGACTTGGAATGAAGCCTGATTGAAATTTATACAATAATTTATTTGATATTAAATGATTAAATACTTCCTTACAAACAATTCTTTCAAATATTTTGCCAACTGCTGATAGTAATGATATTGGTCTATAGTTGGATATCAATGATTTATCTCCCTTTTTGAAGAGTGGCTCAACTGATCCGATTTCCCACTGCGTTGGAAATTCCTATTTCGACAGCGATAAATTAAACAAAAGAGAGAGAGAGGGGAACACATACAGTATTGCATGTTTTTGTACGGATTTGATGACTGATGGAATCCAGACCTGACTCTTTTCCAAGTTTTAAAATTTGTAAAATATCAAGTACTTTACTCGGAGTAATTTGAAAAAAATCAATTATAGTATTCGTTCTATGAGGAAAGACGAGATTTCGTGTATTACTGTCGTTTAATGTAGATATAGAACAGAAATAACTAGAAAGAACTGTTTTAGAAACCTAAAATGTATGTCTCCCCTTAATCCGGCCATCTGTACACAACCTATCTCGAAAGACAAAAATGTCATGGCCGAAGAAGGAAATACTATTTAAAAAACCATTATTTGACCTTGATGTCAAAGGTCAAGGTCCCATTAAGGTCATTACGGTACGCGACACACCGCCTTATGGTCATGCACCCACATGCCAAATATCGTTGACCTATCTCGACAGACAAGAAAGTTATGGTCCGGAAAAGCTTCGCTGAGAAGAGGCGGAAGAGAAAATCAGACTAAAATAATATTTCTCCCATTATTACGGCGTTTTAACCCCGCTGAACGAGTGGTGGAAAAATATGTAATCATCTAGAGGATTAACATGTCTCGTGCCTTTCCCCGCATTAATTTCAAACGCATTAATTTCAAATTTGAAATAAAGTTCGTGTTACAGACCCTGGATCGTATAAGTTTACACTACGCACGAAACGCAAACGAACGAAAAACGCAAACGAAACGAAAAACGCATGATATACGAAACGAACGCACGATACACGAAACAAACGCACGATACACGAAACGAACGAACGATACACGAAACAAACGCACGATACACGAAACGAACGAACGATACACGAAACAAACGCACGATACACGAAACGAACGGACGATACACGAAACGAACGCACGATATACGAAACGAATGAACGATACATGAAGCGAACGCACGATACACGAATAGTATCGTGTTATTATTTGAATGACTTTTGTGCAAATTTATATGATTAAAACTTCTGTAATCTTATATTTTATAAGCAAGTTATATATATAAATGATAAATTAGTCGGTAAAGTACTAGGATAATACAATTTGTATTAAATAGTTTATATTACCAATGTGTTTAATAATTATATTTATGATTAAATTTTAAATCTCATATATTTGACTTCCAAATATGACTTTCTATTTATATAATTATACAGAATTTATATTTATTTAATTATATAATTATGCAGAATTTATATTTATATAATCATATAATTATACAGAATTTATGGGTGCCATTTAACATTGATTTAAATGTAATCACAAAAGGAAGTGACAACCTCACCCTTGATGAAAATATTCGAGTCTTTCGAAATTTATATAAGTTCATTAAAGAGTCCAAACGATTTATAATTGCTTAAAATTGTTCATGTAAGCATTGCATCCATCCACTTTCACATCTTTTTTGTTTCTTTTTTTTTCTAAAATATATATATATATCTTTATTTCTGATAACGTTTGTTAACACATATTATGGTATGCATATTATGGGAGATAATGTAAAGATCTGTTCTAAAGGTGTGGTAGTTTTTGCTCTTTTTACATTTATTTTTCATTTTAATAGACTATTTGATGTTATAGAACAGGGTATTTTGAATTGCTAAAAAAAATCAGGGATTTAAAATCAGTTCAAAGGAATTTGGTCCGTCATTTAATTTCTAATATCAAAATTATTCAAATAACTATTTTCAAGGGATTTTTTGAAAATTAGAGTTGCAAATTACAAACGAATAGTCTTTAAATTGTATGTTATTATTCACATACCGCAATGATTAGAATGTTTTAATTAAGTAGGCCCCAGAATTGCTCTGAATTATTTGTTGGGCTTGCTGGTACCTGTCTCCTTTCTACCAAGTCTTCTGAAATGCGTATTTGACTGACATATATATGCTAAAACAATACAAAATATGTGATAATATAATATTGAAGCAAACAATCTAAAACAAATCTTAACTTTCAAATATTTCAATGTTTCGTGAACGTTTTCATGACGGGTGTATATTTTATCACTTCACTATTGTTTGTGATTTATTACCTGTTATTATTATCTAATGTTTATTTAGTTTTACATTAGTTGTACATTTATAAACCTTATGGCAAGATTGATTGATTTTTTTGGATTGCTTTCTAGTGTTTAATCGCCATTTTCAACAATATTTCAGCTATATCATGGCGACCAGTTTTAGTGGTGGAGGAAGCCGGAGAACCCGGAGAGAACCACCGACCATGGGCATGCAACTGGTAAACTTTATCACTTGTGGCTACGAGTCGAGTGCACCCTTTTTGCATTTTGCAAAGCTGGGCACGAACCCACGCCGTATTGGTGATAGGCTTTTATGAGTTGTTAGATCCAGCGACCTTTTTTTATCTTTAATATCCAGCGACCTAACTCATTGAACCACCGGGGCCTGATGACAAGAGGATGAATTTGAAGTAGTTATGTTGTTTAGTAAGTATAAGTAGATATCAGTCACTGCTTATCATATCTACCAATACATTTATCACATATTATAACCAATAAATCTGAAGTGAAATTTACTTGAAAATTTATTAAAGGGCACTTTCGATTACCGGGGATATATCAGGGAAACACCCGTTTGCATGTAAATGAAACTTGATTGTTTAAATATAGTGACTGAAATATATACTATTTTTTTATTAATAATCAAACATATGTTCTATTACCTGACTGAACATTATAAAACGTACTTCTATGTATTCAGCTCCTTGTATGTACTTTTGTTGGAAACGCTGAGTCTTATGGAAATGCAAACCTTTTTTGTGTTATATTTTCAAGAATGGTAATCACATCGTTTGATTATTTATGGTAATTCACATCGTTTGATTATTTATGGTAATTCACATCGTTTGATTATTTATGGTAATTCACATCGTTTGCTTATTTATGGTTATTCAAATCGTTAAATGATATATGGTAATTCGAACCGTTTGATTATCTATGGTAATTCAAACGGTTATTGGATCCTCATGCGCAAGATGGCATGGTTGTGTTATTTCACCGGAGAGTTTATGATATATACTTTCTTGAACTTCTGTGCAACCAGAATAAGTGGTAATTCAGGATGAAAGCGCATACGGTGTTCATAATTATATCATTCTTTACTCAAAACTGATCGGAAAGTGTTTGTAAGTGTGGTATCATTATTATTATATTGTTTACATAACACGTCATAAATCCTGAAGAATCGAGTGCACCCGACATAAACATTAGACTATCAACAAACAATCACAATAACTATTTACAAATATGTATTAGTATGTCAAGAGCTGACTCCTGTTGCTACAAACGCCGTCGTCATTCTTCAAAGCCTTCTCCCAGTCAATTGAGTATTTCTGAGAAGCCTGTTAGGAAACAACTTTATTTTGAATTTTATCTCGAAACTGAACCAACAATGATCAACGGAAAAGATCAAGAACAAACCACTATACCTTTGTCATCCTCAATAGGTAAAGCTAACATTAACACACAAGGAAATGTATCCATGACTCCACAAAACCAGCAATCACTATTTACTGACAACGATGTTAATCGACTTGCTCAAGCTGTCAAAACTATAATGTTAGATGACCTTAGAAAGGAATTAAAATCGGAGCTTACGATGCATGTTAACAATATCACTGCTCCTCTATGCACTGAAATTGAACAACTTAAAGTGGAGAATCAAAATCTCCAAAAGGTAATGAGTGAAACTCAAAGGCTTACCCAAGAAGTTGATAATTTAGAACAACACAGTCATAAAAGCTGCATCCGTGTCGGCGGAGTGCCTGACATAAAAGGTGAGGATACAACTCAAATCGTTTGCGATATAGCACATAAACTTAACGTAATGTTATCTCATAGTGAAATCAGTGCTTCTCATCGTCTTCCAACACTTAAAGGACCCAGACAGATAATAGCTCGCTTTATCCACTCGAATAAGACCAGGGGGAAAATCGCTTATTTAGCTCGTGAGGCAGTTTGTCTTGGCAAAATCAAGCAAACTTCTGTTTGGGATGGGAATATTTATTTTACTGACAACAATGAAGAAAAACACATTGTCATCTACGAGGCTCAGCTACATAAAATTGTTCAAAACATTCCGCCAAAACCGTACTCTGCTTTCCACCAAGCGATGCCAATTGATTCTTTCACCACTTACAAGTTCGCCAATATCTAGCTTCCCTCCAAACATGATGCCACTATACACAGGACCCCAGATGAACCAACCCAACGTTAGTGGAATGTATAATACTCAAATGATGCCTATGATGCAGTTCCAACCGAGATTTCATTAATTATAACCTCAAATAAAACATAGTAATAAAAGAACAGTTAACCAATGTGTTATGTTGACGGTCATACATCATGTCGTCAGTTAATGCGTGACATTATGTGTCTCATAATTACATTGAATAGCTATATATTATACTTTGTTGGTGATGTTGTATAAAGATTGTTTTTCCATTGATTTTTTTCTTGGGAATCAAATATAAGATTTGATACATTTCCTCGCTGTTCAACGTGTACTATATACATGAAATTCATATGACATAAACAATCTAAAATATGGCTGGAAACTTTAAAAATAATGGATATTTTTTATGTTTTTTTGTTTTTTTTTGTTTCGTACATTTATAACTAGGTAGCAAGTTAACGTTTCCATATCTCCTTATATCAAACTTTGGGCTGATTTTTTTTTCTTTTAGAGTTATCCTGCTCTTGGCCAAGTGTTCTCATTGCGCGCTTGCTCATTTTGTCTAACAACCAAGTAAGAAACCATTTAGACTGATTGAAATCAAGTAATTTCACAGGGTCATGTGCTTTCTCACTGCTCATCTTGTATTCTATACATGAAATTCACATGACACATATATAAGTGATTTCTCCCCTAACAAGGTAACAAATTAAAGGTTCCATATTTGTTCATATCCAACTCTGGCTGATTTTTTTTCTAGACTTATCCCGCTTTGGTCATAGTTTTCTCATGCGCGGTTACTTTTTCTCTAACAAACAAGTAAGAAACCACTTAGACTGGTTGCGACAAACTTCGCAGGTTCATGTGCTTTGTACTAATGTATATTATTTTTTGTTATTGTTGATTTTAATTTGTAAAATATCAGATACTGTCTATGTATACGGTTATATGGGTGACCTTATGTTTGACAAAATTGTGCTATCTTTGTGTAATGTAAGTCCTAGTCTGGCACATAATCACTATGCCTGGGATTCCAAAATTACATAATAATGACAATCTCTAGTAGCGAATCTAACGCCAGAATAGGACTTTTGTATTCAAGAGCTACACGAATTTTGAAACGCAAGCGATTAGACTATGTAAATGTAATATTAATTCAATTTTACTATGTGTTAGCAATTTGAAGTGTACCAATAATGGTACTTTATTGTGTTATATTATCAAATGATGTTAAAGCAGACAATTGTCCTCAATCATATTCATTTTCTACTTACTGTTGTCGTTACTCACGTTGTTTTAATTACATTATCACAAAACTTAAGTGGTTGTGTGCGTCAAGTATATTGGTAAGTTTAATGTTTGGTCTTTTATTGGTGTGTTTGAAGCATTTACTCATTTTATCTGGTGACGTCGAGTTTAATCCTGGCCTATCATGCGCATCAGAAAGTGACGTTTCGTCTGTATCCGCATTTGCAGATAAGTTTCAAGATGATTTTAATGCCTGTCTGGGTACATACACTTCGTTTGTTCATCTTAACGTTCAGAACCTTCTCCCTAAATTAGATATTATCAATTTTGAACTTAACATATATTGATATACTGTACTGTCACATTTTGTCGATAAATTAATGAGTTCCTAATGTGTTCCGAACGTTGCTTTCCCCGACACATCAGAGTCCCAAATACGAAAGAAATACGTTTTCACGTGGACACGCAGTGAACAATACCCAGGAATTAGAGGGGCATACCACAGCGTGAGTAGAAATTTCAACAATATATAGACAATATTGAATTATCAAACACGTTTATTAACTTTACATTATATAATTCCTGTACATATGAGGAAATACATTGGTTGAGTTTCCACATGCAGTTTGTCAACATTTACGTCCGTGCTGATTCATCTATGATAGAAACCGATAATATTTGACAATATAAACATATTCTACAGTATATTGTGACATCAAATCATCATCATTTTCTCGTTTGTAACCAGAACTCAACTGTTATGTAATATTATTTCCGACCGTACACCGGAAATAGCTGATCAACGTACACCGAAACTTGCGTTCCAGTCTTTGTGTGATTTTATGCTATTGATTTTATTGACAGTAACTTTCATATAATTCGGACACTTTCTATTGTGATTGTTCCCTTTTTGTATTTTTCAGTTTTTAACCACACTCCACTACACTACACTACACATTTGAGGATTTAATAAAGATTTCAGCCCCTAGTACTGCATCTTCTTTTTTGAGCCTCAAACTGATTAAGCTTGCTGGATCCGGTCCAGTACATATACTGTGTTTTAGTGAAACTTGGCTGAATCAGAAGACAACACAGTCATTTGAAAGTCATAATTTTCTATCGACTGTTCAACAGCTATGAGTGTTGATGACACAGACCATCCCGAGGACGCCTTGGCGGGAGTTCCGGACACAAGAGTCCGGACCCTTACTGAAAAAGGCACATACTTATATTCTCAAATGTTTGATAAATATTGTCAAGACATTGAATATCTATGGACAATGCTGGATTCCATGCTTAAGAAAGCAGACAATCCTCCCGTTGATTTACGGGAACAACTAGATTTAGAACAAAAGATTAAGCAAGCAAACATAAGATATCAAAAGCAGCTTAATGCTTACAAAGACTTCATGAAAACAAACAGAAGTGAAAATAGTCAAAGAGATATGGAGACTTGCTCCGCATTGTCAAATGTCCGTCAACGGACTATTGACGCTGCTCTGCATAAAATACAGGAAGCCAGCCAGGCGATAACGCCTAGGAAAACAATATCAAAGGCACCAAATGGTAAATACTCATACCGGAGTAGCAAATACTCATCTTTTAAAACAAGAGGCTCAAATGGAGCTTAAGAAAACCGAGATAAAGGCCGACTGAACATTACTAGAAAGTCGTAGGTATAGCTGCTGTAGCGCAAACGGAAGCGCGAATCCTGGAAGAGAATGGAAGCCAGACTTGAGCTGCTAGTCAAGCCTAAAGAAGCCAGCTTCATGAAGAAGAAGCAGACCCACTTCAACGGGTTCAAGACTATGTCGAAGAGAAATCCTTGAGTTTAACAAACCAGGACTCTATTGCCAATCCCGACAATACTCATTTTGACATCCACATGGATAATATTATTGGCGGGAATACCCGTGTAATCAATCCACATCCCATGGTTACAAATACTCCGTCAGTAGTATATGGGCCATCGGATGTCACATCAACTCCAGTTTCGACTGGACACCTTGCTTCAAAGCCTCAATCAGTTACATTTCAGCTAAACAAAAATGCACCAGACTTTGTACCTTCATATCAACGTCCGCCGTACGAAGTTTCAACACCCAAATTGATAACAGAAGGTGTAAATGATCCGGCGATTGTAAAGCAAACTTCAGAGATAACCAGATTCCTTCTCCATAAGGAAATACTGCTTTCTGGTCTTACTAATTTTAGCGATCGTGCTGAGTCCTACTATGTCTGGAAGAATAGCTTCACATCTGTCATTGATGAAGCGAAAGTATCAGACTCGCAACAATTGAACCTCCTCATAAAATGGTTAGGAGTATAATCGTCAAAACAAGCCGAAACCATCAGAAGATCTAATGCAGATAACCCAAAAGAATGTATAAAGCTCCTTTGGAATCGTTTAGATAAACGTTATGGGTCCCCTGAAATGGTGGAAGCTTCATTCAAAGCCAGATTAACAAACTTTCCGAAAATACCAAATAAAGACAATATACGTCTCTACGAATTATCTGACTTACATTCAGAAATTGAATACACCAAGGAAAATCCTAAATTCCGGACACTTCTTGGATATTTCGATTCCTCATCTGGAATAAGACCAATTGTCGGTAAATTACCGTACGGACTCCAAGACAAATGGACAACAAGAGCATCAACCTACAAGTCTCGACACTATGTACCATTTCCGCCATTTACGGAATTCTCCAAATTCATAATGGAATGAGTATAGTAAGAAACGATCCCGGATTCAACTATGAACAAGAGTTGCCATCAACCTCGAAATATACCGGAAAACATTTTCCCGGGGCCAGAATCCGGGTGTTTGTAAATAAAACAGGCATCGAAAGAGGTCCAGAGAAGCCTGGAAGAGATACCAGGGGCACCCAGCTCCGGTGTCCAGAAAGCGAAAGAGAGCTTGACCGGTGTATAATACACAAGACAAAATACTCACTGGACGACTGCAGAGGATTGAGATCGATGTCGATCGACGAACGAAAAGAACTATTGAAGCAGAATAACATCTGTTACAAATGGTGTGCTTCAAATAAACACAGAAGCCGGGAATGTACGGAAACAATCTCCTGCAAGGATTGAGGAAGTAAACAACACACGACCGCCCTGCATGTATCTAGAAGTAAACAACCATATTCAACTGTACCCGTGCAAATGAACGGCGGGGAGACAAATGATGTCAGTAATCCTACTACCGTAAAAACGGTAAATGCATCTTGCACAGAAATCTGTAGCAATAAGAACACAAGTAAATCATGTGCAAAAATCCTACATGTGAATGTATATCACAAAGACAATCCAGAAAATATAGTTCAAATGTATGCCGTTATCGACGATCAGAGTAGCAGATCATTGGCATCTCCTGAGTTTTTCAACCTTTTCAACATTTAAGAGAAGCCAGAAAACTACACCCTATCTACATGTTCGGGTCGTATTGTAACTTCTGGAAAAAAGAGCCAAAGGATGTATTATTGAATCAATACATAGACAAGTACGATTAAAATTGCCTGTTCTGATAGAATGTGACAACATCACGAACAATCGGGCAGAAATTCCGACACCGGAAGTTGTAATGCACTTCCCATACGTAAAAGATCTTGCCGGCAACATTCAGCCTATCAGCGATAACATGAACATTATATTACTCATCGGAAGAGACCTTACTGAGGCCCAGCATGTGTCCGACCAACGACCTGGACCACCTAGAGCGCCATATGCCCAGCAATTGAAACTGGGTTGGGTAGTCATTGGCGAAACTTGTCTGGACAACCAACATGCGACTCCAGACTTATCAGTGAAAAACGCGTTTATCCTACCGACTGGACAACCTACAACACTAACGCCTTGTGAAAATAAATTTGGTGTACGGGAATCAAATCCCGCAAGTTTGAACGCTATGAACAAAGCAGTAGACATACCCGAATATGATATTTTTACCAAAACTAAAGACGACGACAAACCAGGAATGTCATACGAAGACAAAATATTTCTGAAGCAAATGAACGATCAGTTCACAGGAAGTTGGGTATCTCCGTTACCTTTTCGGACACCACGTCAACGGCTGCCAAACAGCAAACAACAAGCTCAACGACGAGCTGAATTTCTAGAAAGTAGTTTGAAGAAGAACGCCGTCAAAAGGGAACATTTCATGGCATTCATGGGTAAGATACTGGACAACAACCACGCGGAAGTTGCTCCACCATTACAAGAGAATGAGGAATGTTGGTATTTGCCGTTGTTTGGCGTGTATCATCCTAAGAAGCCTGAACAAATCAGAGGTGTGTTTGATTCCTCCGCAAAGATTAACGGAGTTTCTCTTAGTAACGTTTTGTTGACTGCCCCAGACTTATCCATCAGTTTACTTGGAGTCCTCTTACGCTTCAGGAGAGAAATGATTGCTGTCACTGCTGACATTCAACACATGTTTCATTGTTTCATAATGAGAGAAGATCACCGAAATTACCTGAAATTTCTATGGTACAAAGACAATGATTTTGAGAAGGAATTGATAGAATACCGAATGAGAGTTCATGTCTTCGGTAACAGTCCATCCCCTGCGGTTGCAACATTGGGGCTCCGTAAAACAGCACACACTGCAGAGTAGGAGTACGGCCAACACGTAACAAATTTTGTGACAATCGATTTTTACGTGGACGACGGATTAACGTCATGTCCGAAAACAGAAGAAGCTATCAAAGGTATGGAAGATACACAAGAGGCCTTGCAAAAATACGAAAATCTCCGCCTTCATAAGTTTGCATAAAACAGTTTTGAAGTGATGTCAACTTTTCCATCTAGCGACCTAGCCACGAACCTGGAAGATTTAGATATAGAAGCTAATACCAAACCACTCCAGCGTAGTCTAGGATTGATATGGGACGTCAAAAGCGACAGGTTCCTTTTCCAGTTGTCACCAGATAATAAGCCCGTCACTCGATGGGGCGTACTATCAACAGTTAATAGTATACACGATCCTCTGGGATTCTTGGCTCTAGTAATTATCCAGGGAAAGCTAATTTTACGAAAACTGACGTCAAGCGCGTTTGATTGGGACGACCCTGTCCCAGATGACATCTCATCTGAATGGGAATCTTTGCGAGATGCATTGAAAGTGCAAGAAACTCTACGTATACCACGTACATAGGTGTCTCACCTCAGGCAAGCTGTCACAAAAGAACTTCACATGTACGCAGATGCTTCAGAAAAGGCAATAGCAGCGGTTGCCTATCTTCGTACATTGGATGAAGATGGTAATCCTGATCTTGGTTTCTGGAACTTTGTGCCGCTGTACTGGCCGTAGAAATCATACAGTGTGCTTTAGAACAGCTGGATCTGCCAATTAACTCTATACAAATATTATACAGATAGCAAAGTAGTTCTAGGCTACATCACGAACGACACAAGAAGATTATATATCTACGTTGGAAATAGAGTTGAAAGAATCAGAAAATTTAGTCTACCAGAACAATGGAATTATGTAAACACGGATCATTATCCGGCTGACTCAGCTACAAGATCACTGCCTGCTAGCGAAATTCACAACAGTGAGTGGTTATTGGGACCTAAACATCTCACTTATGAATCAAGTAAAAACCCTGAAAGGAGATATCAACTTGTTGACCCAGAGAGCGTTGGGGAGATTCCTCCGGATATTCGTCCGGATATTTCGGTTGCAAAAACACTCACAACACTAGATTGTATCAACATAGGAACTGAAAGATTTCAGCATTTCTCGACCTGGAAAGCTATTGTACGTGGTATTGCATTGTTGAAACATTCGTCTCGTTCATGTCTAAACGGAAAACCAACAGTATACACTCGACCAATATCCGAGTTGATTCTCCTTGTGGAAGAAAGAAGATTGTGTATAATTTATATTCACTGGAATTATGTATCATATTATTTGTTACTGTTCATTTTAAGTATAGTGATATCAAGTAGATATCAGACGTGAGTGTACTGTCACATTTTATCGATAAATTACTGAGTTCCGAATGTGTTCTAAACGTTTCTTTCCCCGACATATCAGAATCTCATATACGAAAAATATACGTTTTCACCTGGACACGCAGTGAACACTACCCATGAATTAGAGGGGCATACCACAGCGTGAGTAGAAATTTCAACAATATATAGACAATATTGAATTATCAAACACGTTTATTAACTTTACATTATATAATTCCCGTAAATATGAGGAAATGCATTGGTTGAGTTTCAACATGCAGTTTGTCAACATTTACGTCCGTGCTGATTCATCTATGATAGAAACCGATAATATTTGACATTATAAACATATTCTACAGTATATTGTGACATCAAATCATCATTATTTTCCCGTTTGCAACCAGAACTCAACTGTGTTATGTAATATTATTTCCGATCGTACACCGGAAATAGCTGATCAACGTACACCGAAGCTTGCGTTCCAGTCTTTGTGTGATTTTATGCTATTGATTTTATTGACAGTAACTTTCATGTAATTCGGACACTTTCTTATGATTGTTTCCTTTTTGTATTTCAGTTTTTTACCACACTCCACTACACTACACTACACTACACATTTGAGGATTTAATAAATATTTCAGCCCTTAGTACTGCATCTTCTTTTTTGAGCCTCAAACTGGTTAAGCTTGCTGGATCCGGTCCAGTACATATACTGTATTTTAGTGAAACTTGGCTGAATCAGCATACCAAGTCCGAGGATATTCTTTTAGATGGCTTGCATGCCCCCTATAGAAATGACTGGATTGGCAGAATATGTGGGGTGTGGCTTTTTAAATAAAGAATAATATACATGCCTTGCACATGAAGGATTTAGGTGTAAGGGGTATCGAAAGTTTGTGGTTGGAAATCAGAATGAAAGTAATAATACTGTTTTGGTGGGTGGCTTCTACAGGCCGCCAAACTCTGAAGTCAATGCGTTCTCACTCATTGAACACTCACTAGATCAAGCGGTTGACACAATGATTGAAAACATTGTCATTTTATGGGAATTTAATGAAGATTATCTGAAACCGAACAACGATAGAGTGAAACATATCCTCACTAAATATGATATGATTCAATTTATCAGCGAACCAACATATTTTACGGAGAACTCAAATTCATGTCTTGATTTGGTTATTGCTTATAACCGTAAAACGGTTGACTTTGTTCACGTTGTTGCGTTCATTTTCCAAGGCAATATACGATATCATTGCCCGACATACGGGATCATTAAAATTTGCAAACCTTCCCACATGTGTTTTAAACGCCGCATCTGGCTCTACGATCGTGGCGACTTCAATCTGTTTCGCGAGAAATTAGCCGCTGTCAATTGGAATGATATTTTTGTCAGCGTTAATAGGGATTTAGATCGTGTCGTAGATGTATTTACTAATATACTATCGATAGCTGCGGCAGATTCAATTCCTAATAAAGTTATCACTGTTAGGAAGATGGATCCACCGTGGATAAACAATGCAGTTCTCCGGGCAATACGAAAACGTAATAGGTTGAACAATAGAGCTAAAAAAAATCTTCCTGTGCACTGGGCAAAGTTTAGGAAATATAGGAACAAGACCGTCAATTTAGTCAGGCAACAGAACCAAGTTTATTTTGATGGGCTTGTAAATAAATTACGTTCTGATACATTAGGCATACGAAATTGGTGGATAACAGCCTCTAAATTAGCAGGATGTAAATCTTGTAACTCAGATATGCCACATCTACTTGTCAATGCTGACTTTATTAGTAATGATATCGAAAAAGCTGAGGCGTTTAATATATTTTTTGCTTCTCAGTCAAATGTAAACGATAATGATAAGTCTGTCCCTGATGATGACTCTGCACCGTTCAATTGTCTTGATAATATAATCCTTCAGGAACAGGAAGTGAAAGATGTATTGCAAATTGTTAATGTAAATAAAACTTCTGGTCCTGACGGTGTAAGCCCAAGACTATTGAAAAGTGCATATGATATTATATCAAAACCACTGTGTTTTATTTATAATTTAAGTCTATCCAGTATGCATTATCCGTCAGCGTGGAAATTAACTAATGTTATTTCCGCTTTCAAGAAGGACGATAAGAACATAATTGGTAGTTATCGCCCAATCTCTCTACTATGTGTAATAAGCAAACAAGATGTGTATATAAACATATTATGAATTGTATTCGAGAATTCCTATCGGAACACCAGTCTGGATTCACCTTAAAAGATTCTACTCGTAATCAGTTGATGTATATTGCTAACGTGTTCAGCTCTGCTTAAGATGAAGGGAAAAATATTATAATTATTTTCTTCGATATAAGTAAGGCATTTGACCGGGTTTGGCACAGAGGGTTACTGTTCAAATTGAAACAAATTGGTATCACCGGAAATCTTCTTTTATGGCTAAAAGATTTTATCTCAAACCATAATCAAAGGGCAATTATTAATGGACAAGAATCTTCTTGTGCTAATATCAATACTGGTGTTCCACAAGGGTCGATCCTGGGCCCATTATTATTCTTAGATTTTATTAATGATATTGTTAATGAGGTAAACTGTCAGATAAAGCTATTTGCTGACGATACAAGTATTTATGTTATTGTTCACAATCCTTTGGTAGCCTCCATTGCTCTCAATTCTGATTTCGATCGCATTCAAAAATGGGCCGATAAATGGTTAGTAAATTTCAACCCTAAGAAAACCGAATCTATGATTATATCTAGGAAAAAAGGATCCACCTTATCACCCTCCGTTAATTATGGACCGGAACGTTATCAAAACGTTGATTCTCACAAACACCTTGGTCTTACATTTTCCAGTGACGGGAACTGGAACATTCATATAGATGAAATTTTAGCTAAAGCGTCCGTGCGAGTGAATATGTTACGGAAACTTAAATTTAAAGCCGACAGAAAAACCCTTCAAGCTATAAATAAATAATACCATAAATTGAATTATTTTAATTCAATTAACTCCTAATTTTAGTAAGAAAGGATGAGCATATGAATGAACATAACATTCTAGCCAACGTTTGATTATTTATGGTAATTGAAGTCGTTTGATTATTTATGGTAATTCAAACCGTTTGATTATTTATGGTAATTCAAACCGTTTGATTATTTATGATAAATCAAACCGTTTGATTATTTATGGTTATTCCAATAGTTTGATTATTTATGGTAATTCAAGTCGTTTGATTATTTATGGTAATTGAAGTCGTTTGATTATTTATGGTAATTCAAACCGTTTGATTATTTATGGTAATTCAAATCGTTTGATTATTTAGGTAGTTTAAATCGTTAGATTATTAATGATTATTCAAATCGTTTGAATACCAATGGTTATTCAAATCGTTTGAATACCAATGGTAATTCAAATCGTTTAAATACCAATGGTAATTCAAATTGTTTGATTATTAATGGTATTTCATATCAGTTGATTATAGTCTATTTAAGGTAATTCAAATCGTTTGATTAGTTATGCTATTTCAAATTATTTATATATTATTGTTCAATATTTATTACAATGGCATTAGGATACTAACGTTACAATAAAGTAATTACATTCATTATAATATATCGTTATTACACTTCAAATAAAACCCGATTCTATATTACCTTATGATTACGATTATACTTTTGCTTTGTTGAACAAAATGTTGGTTTAAAGCGAAACAGATAAAACATCAATCACAGCGATGTTCCATTACTTTTCATTTCTTAAATTTGTGTCTAAGTGTGATGTTGGCTAGAATGTTATATTCATTCATATGCTCATCCTTTCTTACTAAAATTAGGAGTTAGTTGTCACTTTACGATATTTGCGACTTTTTTCGTTTCACCAGCCTGATTACATAATTCATTAGAAATGAGACGATAAACACTAGAGAAAACCCATGGAGCAACCCAGAATGGAACATCCAGAGACCAAAGCAATATTGGGCACAAGCAACAAAACGAAGATCAACAAAACAAAAACGGCACATAATACAAAACGGATTAGCGACATGAACCTCACCAAAAACTGGGGGTGAACACGGGTTATCGCGAAGGGTAAGCAGTTTCTTATAAGACATCTCACATGTTACTCGTATAGTCAAGTCCGGTACAAGTCTTGTTTGTAACAGAGAAAATAATAATAAATACGCGAAAGGAAAAAGATCCACTGCTGTTTGAGAAATGCACATTTCGCTAACGTCAAAGTGTTCGTGATCACCACCGTCGATTGGTTTTTATTGGCCAAAGCCTCATATCTTAGTGAATTATGTCGTCATGTAAGTGTTTTTTATATGCAAGAAAAATACAAACACTGAAATATTAGTGGGTGAATAGCGGTGTTATATAGAACGCTAGAATCTTGACCTTTATAGATAAATATGTTTCTTGTATAATAATTTAATTTTAATATAATCTTATTTCCAGTTCAAACATAAATAAAAAAAAGTCCATGCCAGGAAAGTGAGCGGTCATGTATATCTATTTTAGGGGCATTGAATTTTCATCTGTTTCTACGATATTCTGATTACAGTTTGTAACTGTTCGTAAGGTGTGGTGTGTTCTTCTTTTTTCATTTATTTTCCTCTTTAATAGACTATTTGATGTTGATAGCACACAATAAGACGTGAGCGCTCATACAAACAACTGTTGGTAAAGTAGAACCGAACATCGTTTATGCGGAAATTATAGCGGACATCACAACCCGGAACTCAGAACGTAATAACATGTGTAAGAATAAAATGTTGGACACCACTTTAAGCAAACATGCACAAAAACACACATGATAAGACATAAGCAGTCTTACAAACAACTGTAGGTAAATTCGAACCGAACATCGTTGATGCGGAAATCATAGCGGACATCACAACTCGGAACTTAGAACGTAAAGAGATGTGTAAGAACAAAATGTTGGACAAAACTATAAGCAAACAAACACAAAAACACACATGATAAGACACTATCCTTCCCACAAACAACTGTAGGTAAAGTCGAACGGAACAACGTTTATGCGGAAAACATAACGAACATCACAACACGGAACTTAGAGCATAAAGACATGTGTAAGAACAAAATGTTGGACATCACTACTACATTTTTGCAAATAAGCAAATATACACAAAGAGACACACGATAAGACATGATCCGTCCTACAAACAACTGTAGGTCAAGTCGAACCGGACGTAGTTTTAATGTGGAAATCGTAACGGACATCACAACACGGAACTAAGACCGTAATGACACATTATAGGAGAAAAACAACCCTTAAAAGATGAGTAACACTGACCTCACCAAAAAAACCCGCGGGTGAATCTATGTCCTCACAAATGGTAAACAATTCCTGCTTCTTATAAACCATCCACCGTGTTACTCATGAATGTACGCAAGTCCGGAAAATGATGTCGGATCTATGACCACATATCAGTTTGTATAGTTTAGGTGTAATACCACTAAGCCTGGGTACCAGTCGAAAAGAACGTATGGGAAAGTAGTACGTAAACACAAAATGGATTCCTACATTGTTGGATAAAAAATAAATCCTATTAGATACTGCAAAATACTGAATGTCAGCAGAAACCTACATATTTTAGGATAATTGTAATCCCATATTTGATTTCCTTGTGGTTTTAAATAAAAAATTATTTCATTGGAAAGTAACCACCTGAATGTGTGCTAAATCGAAAGTGAAAGTAGGATTTTCGAGGGTAGACATCTTCGGACTATCTGTTTTTTTTCTTATATGCCATTAAATGTATGTTGATTTTCGGAGGTATGCTTCCAATGAGATAGCCCTTCCATGAGAAATGAGTGCCACTTAGATTAAACGTAAAGTGAATCCTGTATGAAATCTCAAAAAGCTTTTATTTAACATAGAAGGCTATGGAGAAATCTTTAGTGGTATTACTCCTTTTACGCGAATTTGCATGTGCAACTTTGACCTTTTTGAATTCTTTTTCAAAATTTTGTTCTGATAATTTATGTCATAATGAGTGAAAATGAATGGATTGAGAAGCAAAAACAGCGTTTATCGCAAAATTGTATTGTTTAGGGCCAGTTTGACTGCTGGTTGTGCTCATTGGGGGAAAGCATAGAGACTATTCTACCTTGAGAGTCAGATTTCCTTGGGAAACTTGTGAAAAACACCGTACAGTCACAGGTTTAGCTATATGATATTCAATATAGTGTTTGACTTGTCAAAGGACATTCATGTGTCTTATATTTGCCATCAGAGAAGGTGTATTAACCCCGCACACTTGTCGTATGAACCAAACCATGTCACCAAGACCGACAAGTTTGTCATGGTATTGTACCAGAACAGTGTAAAACACATCAGCCGTTTCCAGATTGTTTGTTATAAAAAGGTACACACACACGCATACACACATGCAAATATAGCATTCCACTATACAAATATTTGAATATTTACATTTAGTTTAAGACAATTATATGCAATTGGAACAGGTATGCACATTGTACTTGTTTACATACAGGTCTTGGGATAACTACCATGATAATTTATCACAACCCTGCTTTCAACACTTAATTGTTGATATTGGGGACCAGCTATTCCTTTGAAATAGTGAATGGGTTGATCATAATTTCTTAGTGCATGTAGCTCATACTTTCTTTTACGAGAGATTGCCCTTTGGAATTTTGATGATGGCAACTTCTTGAGATGCTTCATCATTAATTCAGTTCTATGTGTCTGTTCAGCTGCAGACTAACTGTAGAACCAGGAGTTACCCCAGCACCTAGATTCTGAGTGACAAGCAGGGCAGATTGGCACATCCATGATTTCGCATATGGGATGAAATGTGTGCACGACCAGCAAAGTTTCGTGAATGTGTTATATTCTTGGGATTACATCGACCGTGTGAACGATTTACTGCTTAATTGTTTTGGTTCGAGGTAAGAAATCGAACCATATACAAACTTTGTGGACCGAGAAATATTTTTATACAATTTTCAATTTTATCTACATCATCGCATGTCATTTTAAATGTCCCACCACGAGCAATATAACTCCTTTGTCAGTGGATATGGGGAAGACCTGCACACACAAATGAATTAACTCTACACGAATAACCTTTGTAACACATTAATATTGTTTCTATTATACACGGAATTTGCTCTTTTATTTTGTACAATTCACCATAGTGTACATGACAACTTTTATTTAGTTCAGCTACACACCTTGCTTTGATTTCAAGGGCAAAGCGATTCTTTTTATTCAGTTTATTGATGCCAGAAAATAGAGACGTACTGAATGTGAATTCAGAATCGTTCTTTTCAAGTTTCCTGCCAAGTGTCTCCCATCCCTTAGTGACGTCACATTGGGGCCGTGTATTTCTTTTACACCTCGGAAAGCTTTACTCTCACCATCAGTTGTTATATGAGATATTTTCAAATAATCACTGACTTCTTCAGCACATTGTTTCTTATAGGCTCTCGCATTGCCTATAACAGCATCCTCAATATTGGCTGTGCATAGTCGATTATGATTTGAACAAATAATTTTAAAACCTTTACCCCTGAGTCTGGAAGCTACATTACAAAGTTTATTTCCTGTAAACAAACAGACATTTATTTTTATCTTTAGTATTATTTTCTATCATGCTATAAGTAACCTGGGTGCCGGCTTGAAAAGCGGTAGTTCCGGCGCTGAAAAGGGGTTTATTATAGCAGACGTCGGATTCTACCCGTACTAAGTTGTAATTTGATAAGCAGCACGACCTATTATGTCTGACAAGTTCGGCACGAATGTCTTTCATGCTCTCTTTGTGTATATCTTCAACCCCATTTGACACTTGGTTTGTGGTCTTTTGCATACTGGATGCGCAAGGGGGGATAATATTAGAAACCATTAGGATTTCTCTTAAGTTTTTATTCGAAATAGGCGTATACATTAAGCCTGCTGCAGCTGCAACATTCATTTTTGCAGCTTTCCTACCCTGTTTATGAGTGTCAACTGCATCATATAATTTATGATACTGACTAACAAAATCACAATCCGTGAATGCTAGTTTCTCACGGCAACCGAAACCCCATTTTTTGCTAGCTGCACAGTCATATCTTAGGTCACCTAGGCATTCATTATTATGTAATCTATTGTTTTTTGTTTCAGATACATACATAGACTCAACCTTATCACCCATATACACCTTATCTGTATGATGATTTGGATGTTCAAGTTTAGAAGGAAGGTAATAGTCTATATCTTCAGGAATTTTTGACTTTGGCCGAAAAATATTTCCAGCCACATGCGAACCATCAACATTGTGAATTGACAGAACACCATTCAAATTTTCATGAACATACGAGTTATAAACATTATGCTCTTAATTTTACACTTTCCAATTTCCAAATTGTTGTCAAATTCAAGTTATTTCCCCTTATTCCATGGCTTATTTCCTTTTTGAAAGTCATGTGTTTTTAAATTTTACTACGTTTTCTACCCTCAGAACGAATCAGTCGCACAATTACATGCACCAAATTGTAGGGAAATTTAAACTCTTTAATAATTAACCTGTATATATATATAAAAAAATATCATGTTTTATCAATTAACGCCTTTTATTGGATCCCCCACAAAAATCCAACAGAAACTTGAGAACTTGATACCTGCTGTGTTAAAGTCCCTCTGGAAGATAAAGATCAAATATATTTCAAGTGGCATATATATAAATAATCTAATTAATAAATTTGCTTCATGATTAAGTAAAGAAATACTTTCCAAATGTAAAAACTTCCCGGAAATAAGAATCAAAACTTCGTTTTTTAATTCTTTTTATTTATTTTTTTAAATTCACCTTTTAATTTTGAAAAATTCTAAATTGTATTCACTTAAAACAAGTCTAGACTTATTATATAATATCTAGTCAATACTTGAGCACTAAAAAAAGAAAACGTTTAACGCGTTTGGTAGCAAAATCTCAACATTTGTGTTTGCGATTAAAACTAAATTTTTTCACTAATTTTTAGGAAAGATCCTAGTAAGAGATGGTCTTATATTTTTGCAATATTTTGAAAACCGTGCAAGAAATTAAATTTTTTAGAATGTTTTAGAAATGCACTCACAACATGATATCGCAAGTTTGTGTAAAATTTCAACTAAATCGCAGCTAGTCTCTAAGGTGTAATATCACTAAACATGGGTACCAGTCGAAAAGAACGTATGGGAAAGTAATAGGTAAACATCAAATGGATTTCTACATTGTTGGATAAAAAATAACCCTATTAGATACTGCAAAATACTGAATGTCAGCAGAAACCTACAGATTTTAAAATACTCTTCAACCCATATTTGATGTCTTTGTGGTTTTGAATAAAAAAAAATGATTGCATTGGAAAGGAACCACATGCATTTGTGTTAAATCGAAAATGAAAGTAGAATTTTTGAGTGTAGACATCTTCGGACTGTCTGTTTTTCGTATATGCCATTACATGTATGTTGATTTTCAGAGGCGTCCTTCCAATTAGGTACACCTTCCATGAGAAATGAGTGTCACGTAGATTAAACTTAAGGTAAATCCTGTATGAAATCTCAAAAAGATTTTATTTAACATAGAAAGC
>MJUT01006088.1:97900-140546 GCA_002080005.1 Gigantidas platifrons | reverse complement strand
ACATCAACATACCAATTTGTATTTGTCCTTACTAAGTGCAAAAGATCAAAGGTCCTACATATAAATTAACATTATGTGATATTATTATTGAAAATGTTGGTATTATTTTGACCAACATCTGTCTATCACCACTAAAGTTGTGAGTTCGAATCCCGTTCATTGGGAGGTGTACTCGATACAACATTGTGCTAAAGCTTGTCAGTGGTTTGCGATAGGTCGTTCGTATTCCCCGGGTACTCCGGTTTCCACAGAGCTTAATAAGAGATCTTTAAAAATATTGATATCAGTGGTGGGCTCAAAGTGGTCGTTTAGAGTCAACTTGATGATTTAGTCTTTGTCCCCCTCATTTATGTTAATTTGGGCATCGACTTAAACTAGTCAAAGCTAAAATCACAGTTTTAAGCAAATCAAATACACATGTGGAGGGAGCTGATTAAGGATATTAATAGTATGCAAGTTTATTAACAGCTTTTATAGGCATGAGGTCCATAAACCTTTTTGTATTAGCACCTGTGTAGTCTCTGTAATATTATGTCAAGAAACATTTTGATTAATTAGTCATGGGAAATAATGTACATAATAATTAATTCAAGGACTAGCTTGACAACAAAACAAAACACCACTATTAGATTTAATATTTATATTAATTAACGAATATCACTTTTGAATTACTATTATTATCAACAAATATACGTATCCATGCGGTGTACATGGCTGAACTCTGAGAGTCTGGAGAAAGTATGCAGTTCCTGAGTTATAGAGCATGCTAACGCCATACTAACAATAAAAGAGGAAACAGAATCACCAACCTTTTGCAGGTAACTGACACACCTACAACTCCATACACTCGAGTACACAGGGTTTCAGTTCGGGACATTTTCTAGATCCTTTGACAAAAGATTTTGAAAATTACCTAAAATTTGAAGACTTTTAGGACAAATATTTAGTTAAGTAAATAAGGAATGACTGATAAGAAATACTGCTTTTAGGACAAGTGTCCCTAAGATTATTAAGTCTAAAAAAAAACCTGTTGTACACCCATTTTTTTTATGCACAAACCAGTGATTGATCTCATACCATAGAGGTAACTGATCGATGGTCAACAGTGGTCAAATTAAAACTAGCGACCTAGACGACTCCACGACCTAGGCCCCCATTAGCCGTTTCTAACACATTTGCATTACAATCCTTGAACACAACATAGTTTTATAGGAATTAGATTGTACAGTACATATGTGCATTTCTTATTCAAATGCTTTTGAAACAAATCAAGGTTTTCCTAACAATGGCTTCAGGCATTTATTTCATATTCCAATAAGGTAAAAATAAGTTTCAAATGTACACACATAAGCAAAAATCAACCAATTAATGTTTGCATCAATTATTGCATAAACAAGACTTGATTTTCAAAATCTGTGTCCCCCAAAAAAGGTTCAGATAATTGTTCCTTATGACAAAAATAGTTTAATCATCACCAGCTTCACATTCTGTTTTTCTCAAGTCTGAAAATGTTTGCTCATCCCAAGCTAGTTATTTCATTAAAAACAAGAATTAATTCTCAAAATCCGGCCATAATTTTCAACGAAAACTAGAATTGTTTCAGTGGACTAAAACCAATGTTTCCCCTTCATAAAACTGTCATGTAAAATATTTGACCTCAAGGTCAAATGTCAAGGTGACACTGCGATCTTGATGGTATGCGAGACAATGACTCATGATTATACAACCACATACCAAATATCGTTAACCTATCTAAAAAGGCAAAATGTTATTACCCAAACGCAAAAACACTTTAAAAATATCAATTATTTGAACTTGAAGTCAAAGGTCAAACTGAGGTCACGATGGAATACGGACAGATCGTCTCATGATTACACACCTACATACCAAATATCATTAATCTATCTTAAAAGACAAACAAGTTATGACTCTGACACCATAACACTTCAAAAAATATCAATTATTTGACCTTGATGTCAAAGTTCAAAGACAAATTATGGTCATGATGGTACATGACACACCCTCTCGTGATTATACACCTACATACCAAATATCATTGATCTCTCTATAGAGACAAACAAGTTATGGCCCGGATAGATAGTAAATTTGCAAATCCATTCAGATTTAACAATGAGTTAATTCATTTATTTTTGTCTATTTCTCGTATACTTTTACTTATGTCTTTTTTATTTGGACGGTGACACACCATTTTTTTTTCTTTATCTTTTTAAGAAACATTTGGACCATTTAATTACAAAAAATCAGAAAATTCTATGGATTAGAAATGGACATTTTCACCAAATAAATGCATCCAATAACGTGTTTTCCTTCATTGTCTATATAAATGTTGCCCAAAAATGCCATGTTCCCCTTGAATTTTCAAATCAAAATTCTGAGCTTGTAATTTGGAAGGGCATATCACAAGGAAGTTTTCTTTAAAAAATAAAAAAAATCTATGAATAGAAAATTAGACACCCCATCTACCTTAAGATGAAGTTTGCGTTGTTATTTGGTGATTCGGAGTTAAATGATAAGTCGAGTAGACAGAAATATTACTAGCGCAAAAAGATCAGTTTAGTCAGTCCCAGAACCAGTAAATTTATAAATCCGAAAAAGAGTGAAATTATGGAGGTGATATTCGTCAGTTATGGAAGTGATATCCGTTAGTTATATATTCATAATCTAGTGATAAGAGACTGTGATTATATTATTTAATTGTTAATTATTCGCATTATATTTAATTTGTCTTGTTTATACGTTACATTTTGTGTTCATTTTGCGTTTGTTTAATTTTCCATTTTGTTCTTTTGTTATGTTTAGTTTATTAAATTTGAATTTGTATTTATTTGTTTGACTATTGGCCATATTGAAACAACCCAGATTATCGAGTATAACCAAAATTTTTTCCAGGCGGATTAGGCAATCAGATTGAAATATTCAAATTAAATTAAATTATTTGATTATTAACATGTCGTTTTATTTATACATACTATGTATTAACATATGTGTAGCCATAATATTGACACAAACGTTAATTGAAATGAACTGTCCTACGGGACATATAATTTATAATATAATACTTTGACCAACAAAGCAAAGAGAACTAAAGATAACTAAATAATAGCCGTACCTTTTGATATATTAGTCTGATGTAGGTTATTGTGGGTAGTATTCTCGCTTGGCATAATTTCCTCGTAGGTAGCAATACTGGATTTGAACATGAAAACAAATACATTATGAACCTATTTAGTATAACATCATAGTCTATTTGTTTTTCATTATTGTAAATTTCTATATACGATGCAAAGTGATCAGGTGACTGAGCATTATTTAGATATATCAATTGACAATGAGGGGTGTCTTTTTGATAGAGATTTGTCATGAAAGTACAACAATGAGATGGCAAACTTGAGATACTATGCTGTATTGACCAGAATTATTACCACATTTATTAGTAAGACCAACGTGATAAATACATATGTTAATGGTCATTGATACCTCATCAACATCAATCAGGATTAATTTAGTTTATCTAACAAAATACATAGGCTATTATCTCAGTGATATTGGTAAAATGTTCCATTATGGATGTAGACGTATTGACGGTTTATACGAATTCAAAGTTGTTCGATTGATTCGAAATACTATTCATAGACGAAAATCATGTATGCACAATAGTATATTATTCCGAATTGGGTAGGGCAAATACATGTGATATTGGACAAGAATAAAGAATTTTAACCTATTATTTCAATTATAGTTTTTTAGAGCTTCTATCAAATAATACATGTATTCCTCTTTCTAATGGTTGCTTCCGTGAACATGTTATTCAGTATAATATAGTTACTGCAACTTTCACAATTAGCATAAGTTCATTCAATCTATTCATAGAGTAGTGTAAACAAAATCACACGGGACAGCAACAAAATGTATCTGAAAATAGCTTACATTCTGTCTGTTTGGTTATCGTTGACTTCATTTGTTCCTGTAAACGATAAATCTTACAAAGTAACATAGGGACTGTTTTCAATGTAATATTATACTCTCTAGTATTTAATGATAATTGCTGTGTCATTTCTAACCTTTATAACAAACTGAGCCCATCAATTAAAATCAGCATATCTATGACGAACATTGTACTTATAATATTGTATGTTTTATTGCAGCTTTCTATTTGGACCATTTTTCGTAATATAGCTATTAGCTAAATAGCACTGCATGTATACTCTATGGATTGTAAGCATAAAATATAGCATCGGAATATTACGCTTTAAGTCATTTATAGGAAATCATATCAAACGTGACATATAAACATCAACAAGAGTTAATGTTGAACATAAACAAGAGTTAATGTTGAACATAAACAACAGTTATATTGTCCCTTAAACATACTTCAATACAATAGAACAGGCACAAATACGCAGTATAATATGGAGTGACCTGGTCTGTTCACAAAAGCTTACTAGCTTCGCAAAGCACATATGTCTGTCTTTATTTCCCTGCCTCTTGGTTCTATCACTAATGCATGTTATTATCGATATTACTGATTAGCCTCTCTAACAATGGACAATACATTAGTTATTATAAGCTAAATGCGTAGCTGAAAAACGAAACCTGATGACTTTATAGTTATATTATAACTAAGAATATTTGTTATTTTTAATAATGTATCAGTTATATCGTAACCAACGACTATTTGTGCTGTTCCATATAATAGAGAGGGACGTCGTGGTCGTGATCGTATGGTAGTTGGATGCACAACTATCTGTAGCATCATTGCCTATCACCACTAATGTTGGGAGTTAATGACGAGGTATGCTTATTACAACAGGTGATAAAGTTTGGCAGTGACTTGCCACATGTCGATGGTTTTCTCTGTGTACTGTGGTTTCCACCACCAATAAAACCGACCTCCACGATTTAACTTAAATATTTTTGAAAGTGGCGTTAAACACAATAAACAAACCCAAGCCATATACTAGAGAATTAATCTTGGTAATACAGTTCGAAAAAATGCATAAAACTATTTTGTCGTAAAATACGAGATCGTGTTTATACATGACCCTCCATCAACACGCATACCAATGGCTGTCGTGTCTAAACTATCATAGGTATCTGTCACTACATGATTACTTCTTGTCCATGTGTTGAATTCTGTATAATTATTAGACCTAAAATAAACAATGGCATTATCGTGGTGACAAATACGCTTATACATATACTAGTATTACATAATAGCACTATAAAATAAGTTAGCAAAAAGAAATTATCATAATATAGTAATTTGTACTACAATTTAACAGAGTTCGAAATACAAACGTTCCCTGAAATGAATTGTATCATAATCAGAATGAAACCAACCAGAATTACCGGAAGGATTCATGCTTACTGCTTATTAATATAAGAATAGCGTGGAAATAAAATATATATCGTAAATGGTCAATACAATGTACAAACTAAACAAGAAATGGAATATATATTTATACATGTTTTAGTATAAATTAGTAATAAATTAAATTAATAATATTAAACCAAACAGCAACTAGAGAAACCTGTTTTTTTTTTTCATAACACAAAGTTGTGTCAACATTTGTCCATTACTTGAGAAAGAATCATTGTTTTTGCTCCTTTTGCGATTGATCATTTATAGCAGGGTTTCACTTCAATTCGATTTCCAGCTTACTTGATGAAGGTTATTTCGGAAGCGGGTCGTGTGCACTAAATTTGATACATGTATCTACGTTTTTGTTCACCTTACAATCTACAACTTTATTTATAAATCACGACATTGATATGCATCGTTTTTTCGGTTAAAGGGGTTCGTGTTGTTATGGGTTATTTTGTCGGCCATTACTGATTTGTAATTAAAATTGACGTAGATAAATAGCGCACCTGCATAAAAATGTCCTTCAGAATAAATATGTAGATTTTGTAATTCCTAATATGGCTTTGTTTACGGGATTTAAATAAAAATGAACGAACATATGTAAAGATAAAGAAAACAAACCATAAATACCTCATTTGGTCCTTTTTCTTTTGACGGAAACCTGTTAAATATGCACGTTTTTATTTTAGCAATCCACGATAGTATGGACGTCATGCCATTTCTAGTCAGGTAATTCTTCCCAGTTGGGAGAGCAACATTTCGTTAAAGGGTTTATTGTTACTTAACAAAGACGTTTGTTTAAATTACAATGCTTATATAGTTGTTATACTTTTTATTTTCATACAATAGCTACAGTTTGATATTGTGATTACTTCTGTAATGTTCTAAAATGTATATATTAAGGACACAACTTACGGCAAAAGACAACAAAAGAAACAGCGAAAATGATGGAGAGTAAACCAATGACCAATCCTGAGATTCCAGCTGTGAATAGTACATTACTGTCTTGGCGGCTTGAAGTAAGGATTTGTTCTGAAAAATAAGATAGATTAGATTAAATTAATTATATTGACTTATGCATGTAAATATTAAGTATTGTCGGGTATGAATTAACATTCAATATTTTATTGATTAATTGTCGTGTAACATGAAGTGAGAATGGGAATCAATAAACATTTCAGAAAAGGGTTGAAAAGACATTACAGGGTGAGTTGGAAACATATATATAGCACAGCATAGTTTGTTGATGTCTAATATAACTAAAATGAGATAGATGAGCCCTCTCTCCGTCCGATTGTAATACTAAGACCCTGACTGTGGGCCATAGTGCGTAATGCATTTTGGGAATGCCAAGCTCCTTACATGCAATACTATTTCTTTTATTTATTTTGAAAAAGAGTAGGCGCATTGATGTAGCTACAAACAGACTTAATTTTTCGTCTCTACGCAATTCGTTGACCCAGTTAGCCAATCCCTTCTCTCATTCGTGTATATGTTTATAAATTATTGAACATGTTCACGTCCTGAATACAACTGGATGTTGCGCAATAATCAATCATTAAATAAAGACGCTGACGGCTGAGATTGTAATTAAGTTAAGTAAATAATACTTTAATTGGCATTTGGCCTTTTTTTCATATACACATATCAGAGTCATCAAGCAATACACATGTTCACTGAAATGTAGTCATTTTGTTTGGTCCATTAATTATTCTATATATCTTTATTCTCATAAGGCCAATGTATTGGTCCATTAATTATTGGATTATTGTGATTATTGTGCAAATAACCAAAGTATTGCTATTAGTTATAAATGTTCATGTGCAAACTATTATCTAAAATCACTTTAATGCGTTGGTTACAGATCCCCACCCCATTAGGTCCAGGCATTGACAGACTATCAGCTCTACGTGTTCATATAATATTAGGTCGTTCGTAATCTCCTTTGTACGTACACTTCACTTTACCCTTGCTACACCATTGTCTGTAATACTGTTTCTACAAAAAGGTGTATTCTAATGTGCGTTAGTGACATGTGCATTACATAATTGTAACATATATTAACATATCAGGAAAAGCATGAATTGTACATCAAATCATGTAATCCTAAAAATACCCATAGCGTGATTAAGATGTGTTGTCATTCAATGCCGTTCAATTTACACCAAATTGTTATTCAAAAGCTTCGGTTCCCATTTATTGCACTTTGATACTATTTTTGCCAAATGCTACTTGCATGACCGTAGATTGTATTTTATCAAAAAGACACATGGCGGGTCTCATATTTCAGCTACATTCTGAGGAAACATGGTGTCCCGGTGCATACGTTTCTAAGAGGGATAGTGCACGTCGAAAACCTGTTTTTCAATGACAAAATACATTGGAGGTAAAATCCAGATGTAGTCAACATTAATACATGTATAGGGCATAAAGCAAACCTGAAGACAGAACCTGCAATTTTAGTTTATTGTGCCACTCAATTACAAACTGCATGGTGATGTGTTGAACTCAAGACACATGTAAGTTTGATGTTGATGGACTACATTTGCAAGTTAATCTTAGGGTAAATAACTCTACACTGCACAATCGATTCATGTGACCATGGGAAACACAAATGCCACAACTATTAAATATATTAGAACTCTAGTAACATAGAAGAACTAATAACTAAATTCGGACTTAACCTGTATATAATGATCATCAACAAACTGAAAAATAAATTAAAATAATTGACCAAGTGAGAGGAAAGAAAACACACGTGAATTATATTTTTTTATAAACACAAACAATCACAAGCTTAGTAAATACCAACAACAGTGAAGCACAATATGAACGGGCAATATACTAAGAAAAAGTAAAATCGATTATATTACTCCACACAAAAACAAGTGAGTATCGCAAGGAAATTCCACAGGGCTAACATTTCCTGCTGACACAACGCTCGCCGTGAATGTATGATGATTTTTTCTTAGAATTGTAATGTACTGTTCACATAATGAAGTAGTTATTTATGCGGACAAAAAACAAATTTACTCGTTTTGCAGCTAACATGTTCACCAGACGTAACACTTCCATGTGTATTAGTAGTTTGACAAGTTATAATATAACGTGTGTCTGCTCTGACTGGAATGGTAGCGTCGGTATATTTATGCAACCCCGGATCCAAAACTATGTCTGAATATGCTTTTTCATTTTTAAACTCTTTCCATCACAACACATTAAATGTCTGTAAATCATCACAATTAAATTCTGATTTCCACGATACTATCATTGATAATATATCACAGGAAGTTGAAACATTTGTTGGGGGTCTGGTGTTCCTATAACAACAGAAAAATCGTATTATTTAATAAGCAGACTTATATTAAAATATGCTTGATACACAACGATATACAAAACACCACATAGAAAACTAACGGTTGAGCAATACGAACCCCATAATAATCCGATGGTGAATTCAAGTGCTCTGTAAGAGTAGACAGTTCCTGTTCCACTAATTCCACCTGTCGTGCTATTTTTAAATCGAACATCATCTGACATGGAAATCGTGTTAAATACTAGTATTCGTAAATAATAACTTGAAGACAAGTAATTGGATGACAAGAACAGCACGAATCCCCACTAGAATGCTGGAGAGAACCGAAATGGTAAATAATTCCTGCTCCAGAAGTGGCATCCTTTGTATGTTGCTATTGCTAAAAATCCGGTCAAATAACATGAATGAGGAAAAGACCTGATGGTGATTACGATCTCAAAAAAATATTCCGATGTGATGAAATAGATTAACCATGAGGAAACTTTGGCCAATTATTTCCTTGCTAGCAGCACCTCTCTATTAAAGAAATCATAGGAACCACATGTTCTGGAGTGGGATTGAAAGATGCAGACTCTATATGCAGATTCTGCTGCAATGTTGCTACATATCAATGAACAGTTCATAATGGAAAAATTGAAATCGTCACAAATGACCTTTTCTTTCAATTCCTAAAATATAGGTCAAGATATTAAGCAGACCCAGCTGTATCTGTGTTACATTTTATTTCAAGCTCAATTGGATAAACGTGATCAACATAAACAGCAAACTTGGAATAATATAATATATCTCTATATCGGAACGTCAATAAAACGTAGATATCAAATCCAGAGCGCATGGTGCGTATCGTGGACAATCTTAATTAGATACGCTCAAAATTGCATGATTGAAACGCCAAATAATTTAAGTGTTTGTGAGCAATAAAACCAAATGGCCTATATAAGATAGCAAACATAGGCTAAGGTCACCAATGTAGGCATTACATCTGTAATTTGCTTTGTCTTTTATTAAGTTGTTGCATATACTCTATCTCATAATAGTAAATTAAAAAAGTCGACAAGGATAGGGACACAGTCTATTACCATACCATGGATGTCGATGATATGTTGAAAAATGTCTCCCGAAAGTCGACAAATATGTTATCGATAAGGAACTCCTACATACATACTTTTTTTCTGTGTAGCACCATGTAGCTTCGTGCTTGAAAAAATAAGTTAAAGCGTGACCAAAGATTATCAACTTATAACATTGTTACAATTGCGAATGATTTCTTTTTATTGTCTTTATTCTCACATATGTAATCTAAAGAAAATATAAAAGAGCGCGAAT
Organism: Gigantidas platifrons; assembly: GCA_002080005.1. Taxonomy (NCBI): domain Eukaryota; kingdom Metazoa; phylum Mollusca; class Bivalvia; order Mytilida; family Modiolidae; genus Gigantidas; species Gigantidas platifrons. Next base: position 130,518 of record MJUT01006088.1, on the reverse strand, counting down.
AAAGATATCCGAAAGGTTTTTCGTTTTTTCACTATATCGTCATTTCATATATGACATAATATATATTATCATGAATATGCAAAGCATGTCACTGAAAAGCGTTGATACACATTTACAGTATCATATTCTCTAAACAGTCATTAGTTTTAAATGAATGGAACATGACAAATAATTCTGCATTCATTATCACATGTATCTATAAAAATACTGGAATTTAGAAATTAGAATCTTACTTTGACGTATAACTAACTATAAAGGTATTCTTGTACGTTCCACCAATTTCATTAAAGGCAAATAGTGTGTAGTTTCCAAAGTCAGTTAGTGTAATGTTTACTTTATACAAACTTGACTCGTGTTCATAGACATTAAATGTGTTGTCTGTAGAGTCAATAATAGTTTTTGTAATGTCACTTGTAAACACCCACTGTTTAACTGGCTTCGGATAAGTGATAATAAAAACTGTAATATGTAATCCTTCTTCATTTGTGACACCAATAGTTATTGGCATTTCGTGCATCCAATCGTCTGTACGTGTACTGCCTGTAATAAGCATGCTAAAGTATTTAGAGTACCTGTGTGATACAACTTTGTGACCTAGTTTAGAATTTAGACTTCACATTATGTCCTCAAAATCTAATAAAAAATATCCCATTCTACGGTAATTTTCCAAATATTAATAAATTATTACATGACATTTTCCATACCGGCCCTGATATCAGCCCGACACTCCCATATCAAGCCAAACAGCGAAGATGGAGGGCTGATATCGGTCGAGGTCTGATACCAAGGAAGATATGGAAAATTGCATGTCATAATCTATTTATCACATATTTTACATTGACTTGTTTCCAGAGTTGGCTTTTATACTGCAGAAAAGATCTTTGAACTGACAAATTGCGAAATTAAATCCTTAATAAGAGCGTTGCCTTTGTTCAACTTGCAAATATTTGTTTGCCTCGAACCTGGCTTCAAAAAGATATTAAACAATGTCGATATGCACAATGACGTTAGAAAGTGTTTGATAACAAGTTGGCATTTGAATGGAAACTCCTATTCGACATGTACACTACGTATACATTTGAGTTAATTATTCCATTTCAAGTTATTTAAACTTTCTTCCAATATTTTGAAATGTTTTGCTTAGATTGAAAGATGATTCTATGCACATCTTTATGCACCATCTTTCCTTGTACTTTGATACATCATCTTTGAGACCACTGCGCAGACACCGGAAGTAGAATTCGGGTGCAAATACGGATATATCAGTGCAACTATGGATATCTGAAGGCAAATACCGATATTTGCTCTGAGGAAAAATAACCAGCACTGGCTTCTAGCTATTATAGGACATGAAAAAACGAACATATTGCAACACAATATCTGATAAACATATATATTTAGCTTCGCTCTTACAGAGGCCAAGTCAATTCGTAAATACACATTCAATTATAACACAAATATACGAAAGCTGTTTTTAATATGTTCAACTAGAGAAATAATCAGTAAATAAAAGTCAACACACTAAGTTTAATCACATATGTCAACATTTTCACATAATAATATATTAATCAAAATACAATTTTGAAAGTGCAAATATGATCAATTGAAGTAATAGCGTATGTGATCATTAGTTGTTCAGGAATTATTATTAGATGGAACCATGTTAAAATTCACATCTGAATTGATCACCATACACATTTCTACTAACAGACAGTTAGAGCCTGGCATGTAAACGTTTTGGTAATTATTTTTTTTTATTGTTAGTCACGGTAACGATCTTTCATGCAGGGTCTGATTTAATCCTGTAAGCAAAATATGAATATATGTGGAGCTACTCCATACAATGTACTTACACTACATTCCAGTTCATCCAAGCATAACTAATTACACGAGAGATTCATTTCCGTATAAGGACGAGTGGCATGCTTGATTAGTCAACCAACGGATATATTTGGATGGAACGTCACAGTGGTGAAACTATTCCCGCGGGGATCAAAGCATGTAGTGTTTGTTTGATATACATGTATACATAGCCATACTAGTATGATAATTGTTAATGTTGATTGTTAATAATTTCAGAGTGAGTAATTGTACATTTCAAAACATTTTTGACAATTCATATATGTATATGGATTATTAAATAACAGGTGGAACGCTTACGTTAATTGACATTCTTTAACCCCTGCCCTGTAATTGACTTTATATTTGCATATTACTAGTTTCCTCAAATGATGCTAAATTCAAAAATGCATGGACATTATGTCAGAGGACAAAACGATCGATAACAAACCTCACGCAAAACCGTTTCTACTCACGAACAATGTTGTCCACTACATGTTAGGATTTGAATATAATAATCCGTATATATACAACGAAAATTTGATTCCTTGTATTGTACCTATTTGTCATTTAGCCTAATTTACTAACTTACATAAGACATAAAAATCAATGGTTTTGTAGGCCATTCCCATCTCTCCATTAAATGTATTAGTTGCCTGACACATGTAGGATCCAATTTATGTACATTTAGCTCTGTTGACTGTGCAGCTACTCTGTAGAACACTGTGATCTGTCTGTAAGACTTTTCCAGATCTAGTCGATGTCCATGTTATGATAGATGTTGGATCACTGTCAACGCTACACCGGAAAATTGATGACTGAGATTCATTGACTGTGTTACTTTTATGTATGTCCAACCGTAGGTCGGAAGATTTGTCTAACAAGAGGAAAAATATGTTATAAAACGTGACCATTATCGTATGAATGTTGTAGTATACCTATATATGCAATGTATTGTTTGTCAAGTTAAAATATTACCCTTGTGTTCATTTCAAATTATATTTCAAATCATAATCAGAAATGAATTGCAAGCGAAGGTTTTCTGAGCGATTCATAAATAGTAGATGTATGGTATAAACACATAGTCGATGTCGATCCTATTTAAGAAGAACATTTGATTTCAAAATGAACCCGTCTTTGTTATTGCATGAGGACAAGAATTGGGTTTCCAATTAAAACAGTATTTTTGACTGTCTAATCCCCAACTGACACCGGCAACTATTCAAATACAATATAGTTATTTATTAATTGTATAAGCATTTAACAATATTTTTTCGGATTGGTAATTCAAAATGGTCGCCATTGTTGGGCGCATTGTAATTTGGTTTTGTCTAACACCAAATGGCTATCAACTAACACTTTACAGGGAATGGTATGGAAGTAGCGATATTTTTCCGAAGTCCATCGAAAAATATAGATAGTTTAATGTCAACTTTATACGAAAAACAGATAATTCTGATACAGATGAGGAATGCAAGACTTACACGTGGTATTATTACATTACATTACTGTTATGTTATATAAAAGTAGCTGGTTAGTGATATCAGGTAGTATATTGATCTGATATTGTAAAATATGTGTACATGTATCTTAATGGGACAGGTATATTCAATTTTACACATATATTAATTGAAGGCACATGACGACAGATGTTGAATGCATTCATATATTATTATTTTAGACGGGAAATTTGTAGTAATCAGTTCACTAATTAGTAAATGTATTTCGATGTTATCCATAATATACCAGAAAATACCCCACAGAGATAGATTCTTGAACATTTTATCGTTCTGAATTTAGCTTAAAAATTGCTCGCTGGACGTTAAGCTCCAATCAATCTATCAATCAATCAATCAACGTTTTATTTGATTTGGCTAAAATATGGCATGAAGGTTTATGCAGTTACTGATTTCAGGTATTAATTGGTTAATACATTATCCAGTTAAATCATACTTACAATTTACTATAACACTGATAGATTGTGACATAGAACTATTAATGTCATTGCTAACATAGCAGACATATATTCCACTTTGATTTCGTAGAACAGATTCAAACTTCAGATTAAACTGTTGTATCTCGAACACATTAGGTCCTTTCCAAACGAATGTACAGTCAGGTCTACAAGAAGTGGAACAACTGATGGTATTAATGCTGCCCATCTCTGATACAATATATGATTTATTGTCGGGTCGCAGTGTAATCTCTTTCGGCCCCTCTGAAATAGTTGTTTATATGTTAAGAAAACTATCTATACTGTAGAAATAATAAAGCAACAAAACCAGTGAATTTATTCTCCAACAACACTTATTTTGCATTCATGCAAATTAAAACTGAAATTAATATGAAGATATGGTAAACATGTTCAGAATACTATGCACATTTTAATTATCTAAAATAATAATTTTAAATATTAGTATTCAACCAACTTTGCTAATGAATAGTTTAATTCAATATTTAAATTAATATCAAGATAAATAATTCTAGGAAATATTATTGACTCTAGAGTATTATACCAGTATTTAAATACAAACCTACGTAAATAATGTTTAAAGTTATGTCTAGATAAAACCAAAACCAATATTTCCACAAACTTTACTATGTCGTTGGCCTATTATCTATTCCTGAGGCAATAACAACCGAAAAAAAACCTCATAAGGTATGTGGCAGTCGCATATTTACAAGAATAAGTGTGCAAATGCAAGTATACCCCCTTGAACATTTTCAATGAAAATACCTTCATTTACAGCTGTTTTTTTATATACATTGCATTACCGTTTTTAGGCTATTGTCTCACCCAATAAGGAACACATATATATGCCTAAGTTGTATGCTTCATATCTAATTACTATGAACTATTTGCATTTAAGCCCTCTCCTTTTTTATCCCATAAAATGAATTGACAGCATTCTAAGCTTTGTTAATTAATGTCATAACACCATAAATTATGTTGTTTAAGACATTAAATACGATTTTATATATAAATCTTCAGTTGAATTTTCGTCTAATTCCATCAGATTTGTAACAATATGATTTAGAGATATTCAAGTCTTGGAATTTCTTATGACTGCAACTGTTTTTTCCTCAAAGCAACTCAATAAATACTCCTTTCCACATCATTTTTATCATTATTCAAGTAACCCTGTTGTTCAAATGTACTTTTACAGCCAATTAATACTATAAAACATGAAGTCCAAATTGACAAATGAATAAATTAACAGAAAATGTTGTCCTAAGATCACTTAAATACCAGGTTTTTACAACATGATTTTTAATTAAAACTGCTTTCTATAACCATATATTGTTTTATAAGTACATTATACATGTATTCTAACTGGAACTATCTCTTACGAGGAAATATTTGTATGATTAAAAAAGCCAATAATGATATCATCATATTCTGTATTAAAAGTGAAAAAAAACTGGTGCATGATGAAATTGATAAAATTCTTAATATTGACCATATTTTCATTATTGTATACCCTTCAACTGCAAAACTATATTGCATATATTCTCAATAATCATCAAGTCATAAATAAAAATGAAATGAGTTACAATATCCTCTGTTCATATATATCCAGTGTTTGGGAGCAATATTCCAAAATATTAAATAACATTCATTTTGACCATGTGATCTGACACCACAATTCATTTTGCAAGAAGAGTTTCGAGATACCAAAGGGGTGCTCAGAATTCCTATATAGAAGAAGAACAGACAACACTATGGACAAAAGATAAAGTACAAAAGGACAATCATCGATCTACAAAGCATACATATATACCTAAAGATCGAGTAACACGAGCCCCACTAAAAATCGGGGGTGAATTCAGGTACTCCGGAAGAGGAAACAGTTCCTGCTCCACTTGTGACACCCGTCGTGTTAATCTAGTTACAAACCCGGTGATAAGTCATGAACGAGGAAAGGACCGGAAAATGTTTACAACAAGTGGAACATATCCGTGATAATTTTTGTATGAAAAATGTCCCTCTGTGTCTGGCGTGACATTATTAGGCTAATTTGAACATGATAACAACACAATTTAAATTTGATGGGCTTGTTTTGTCCTTAGAGTGTAAAGCCACTAATTAATTTTTTTAATATTTACTACTAAATTTGTGTTTTTTCGAACCTACCAGGCTACTCTGTCTTGCGCTTAAACTTCCCAAGACCTTATAATTACTGACACGATCATGATTCCTCTACGTTCTGTCAAATTAGCAAGCCATGTTTAAAATATTGCAGTGAAATGCCTGTCTATGGAAACACATACATAAAAAGCCATTTTTAGTATTTAGATTCAGTATTTCTGAAAGATGAATTCATAGAAACTCATTTGGTATGATATTTCAATGCGCGTCATTGAATATTGAGCACTTTTGATTTTTTATTTACAAATTGTTTTTAAAATAATGAGAGATTTCGAATTTGTTTTTTATTATCCTTTAAAATTTTAATATTTAATAAACATTTAACATTGAATTATATACCACCATACCGAAAGATCAAAGAGTAATAATTGCTTTAATAATTGTGTAATATGATGCTCGTCTACTAATTAATCTAATTAATTAGTACTATTTGTTTACAAACAATCGTTAAAATTTGAAATGGAAAGGCATTATTTTTGTGTTAGTTGTTAGTCAAAACAGAAGTATGTTTTGAGAATTTACGTGATTTAAACTGTTTGAATATACAATGCATGTCGTAGTTATCCAAAATAAAAAAGATAAAGTTGTCATTTTTGTCAATATTATCATTTGCTTAAAAATAATTAAGAAATTGTTCTGTCATATGCTGCATAAAAATAATAGAACACGAACTTTTGAGTATTTCAATTCAAAGCTTTTTATTATCTATTGTACGTTGAATAACCGTCATAAAATGATTTAGAACATTTTTCCAATAAAAAATTGTCCAAAAACAATAAAAAAAAGTAATATGATTAACATTTTTTTTTATTTTAGAAAGGTTTAATTCAGGTGTTTTGCGGTAGTTTTGGGTAAATCTAAGGACCCGTTGAAATGTTCGGGCTTTCGATCTTTGCATTAGATAATTTTTTTCTTTTAAATCATGGAATTTTAAATAAAAAAATATTGTACAAATTTCCTTTGTGAGATGTCTGCTAGCGGATGTTACTAAATAACAAAATTGAAGTTGAAGTTGAAGTTTAATTTGACGTAAAAAATCTTTACTCATGTTAACATATAATTTATTATTTGAATATTTCCGGTAGTGAAGTGTCAGTTTGCTGTCATAAAAGATATAAGATCCATTACTAGTATTTTTTATCAAAATGTAATTATTTATGCTTTTAACTAGTATGTTTTATTTCGTTATTGTCTTGTTTTCTTCCAGAATAAATGCACAAATGATAAAACAAGTCATGTAGCGTAATATTTCTGAAAATTTAATTCATAAAAACTCCTTTGGAAAGAAAGTCACAGGAAACAAATTCACAGGATAAAAGGTCACAAGACAAAAAGTCACAGGAAAAAAGTCACAATTATAATTTGTGAAAGAGTAACAGTTGAATCATATAACGTGTGTCATATCTTTAAGTAAGAAAGTAATAATTTATTTTTAATATATAAATGTGATGGTGAAGAAAATAAAAAATATATTTGTGTGTAATAATTCTATTCAAATTGAACTTAATAATGGAATAACAAATTAGTTGAAAGTTGACTGACAAAGCAGTTCAAAACCCATAATCTACATTATGACTTTTTTTCCTTTGACTTTTTTTCTTGTGACTTTTTTTCCTGTGACTTTTTATCCGTGACTTTTTTTCTGTGACTTTTTTTTCTTGTGACTTTCTTTCCTACATTCGTTTTGATGGGCTATATGAAAATAGCGCAAATGAAAATATTTGAAATGTTCGGGCTTTTGATCTTTGCATTATATAGATTTTTTTTTAAACATGGAATTTTAAATAAAAAAATATTGTACAAATTTAATTTGAAGTAAACAATCTTTACTCATGTTAACATATAATTTATTATTTGAATATTTCCGGTAGTGAAGTGATAGTTTCCTGTCATAAAAGATTTAAGATTGTCATGGAATTGTATACAGTTAAAGACCGACTGTGAGGGAAGTAGCACAAGCGGAGGGAAATAGTTTGTGTTGAGGGGGCAATAAACTTGCTACTTCCCGAAATAACCGGTTTTTAACTGTTTTATTATACTTTAACAATTGAAGAACAACAATAAAAGGCTTTTTTCTCTGTGATATGATTATTTCTAGGTTACTGATGAAGAGCAGCAAAATAAGACATATTAACTCAATATTGTGTTTATAGTTGTGTCACTTCAGATTTTTATCACTTAGCACTAATTAAAGTGGAATGAAATAAACAACAAATATATGTTTTACCAGTAATATTAAACAAATTCAACAGTCTTTTAGGGGATTTTTACGTCACGATAGCTAGTTGGTAAATTGTATCATTACATTTTCTCATTGTTTTCATATTCTTTATAAATTGGTGTACATATAATGTCAAATAATATTAAGTATAAAGTTCAAGATTATGATTTTAAAGTCACGATAGCTGATGGTCACGTGACAATTTTTCAAATCAGGTTACAGACGCTGAAGAAGCTTGTCGGTCAAGCGAAATATCCGTCAATTTGATTGTAATTATAGTCTTTTTGTAGACTTGTAGTTATTTGTTGTTATATTTTAACATCTTTTTTGATGTTGTTGTGCTACATTTTAGACCTTTATATATACATATGTATATAATTGTGGAGAATTCTATGTAGGTGAAACCAAAACTGTCTTGCGGACTCGAATGACTGTTCATAGACAACAAACAAGGCACCAGGATCTTACTTTAATAAGAGCTAATGAACATTTCCATCGTTGTTCTGGAGGACATTTGAAAATATTCCCACTGTATAAAGTTAAACTTTATTAATAAATATTCTTAAATCTACGTTAAATGATAAATGACTTTAAAGATTTTCGTTAATCTTACAATGACTTTAAAGATTTTAATTAATCTTATAATAAATTTAAAGATGTTCATTAATTTTATAAGTAATATAGTTTACGCGCGAAAACGTAACATCATAGTCTCCCTTTATATTGTTAACGTCATATGTACACTTATAAACATTGTACCTGAAGATCTTCAACAGCAGTAGTATTAAAAAGTTAAAAAGAACAAAACATCAATTGATTGTATTTCAAAAACCTTTATCAGAAAATCCCATTCAAGGAAAACAATATTGCTTTTGAAAAAAAAACACGTATACCCATTTTGATATCTAGAAAGAATAAGACGAGCTGATGAAATAACACTTAAAACCCTTTTGTGAAAACAAGCACACAACTCATTCGTTTTGATTTCTATAGCTATTTATTAAACAAATTATAATTTGATACATATTTCAACATAAACAAAAATGGTACAATACAATATTATTTAGAGAGGAATTAATAATAAACTGTATTTGTATTACAGACTTGGCCACCTTAATTCACCGTTTACAAAATACCACATGGACACATGAGACAGTCTTTTGAAGCAAGTAAGGCAAAGAGATCAAACAGAATCTCAAAGATCTGATAAGGTTACATGAGGAAGATAAGCATTAGTGTTAATAATAATGAAGTTTTATGTACTGTAATCTTCAGCTAAAAGTTGAGTCTTAAATATTGCAGCAAAAATAACATTTATACATTATAGAAATAAGTATTTGCCAAATTATTATCGAGCCTACCCTAATCATGCCAAATTTGAAGGTCTTCTTTCTATTTGCAATACAGAACTTTATAAGCGATTATCAATTTTTGTTAGAAAAGCTGCTGCTTTACTCTGATTGTATGTAACTGCCTGTATTATGTTGTAACTTTATATTTATATTTACTGTCAGATTTATTATTTTTCATCGTATGTTCATTGTCATGTCTTGAATGTATATATTATTTAAAAAATGACCTCTTGTTACACTTGTATATGTGTCTGAGTGTTTTCAAATAAATCTTAAATCTTGAAAATCTTGACAACATAATTATATGTGTAATTACGCATATTTAATTTGTTCAATTCAATGTTTAATGTCATACCAAAGGTAAATATATCTTCGCATTGTTAAATAACTGATTGGCTTCAATGCAATCAGATACAGGAAATGTAAATGTATTTTAAAAACTTCATAATAGTAATATACTATTTACCAACGTATAGGGCAACATCGTGATGTATATGCCCTACATAAGTAACTATTATTTTTATTTCATTGAACTAAATGATACTTTCTAAATCTTCCATCGGCAGCGTTAGACGTACCCTCCGCCATGTTGGTTTACATTTAACTGCACCATCTGCATTGCGTTTACAAAAAGGACGTAACTCTAAAATCTCGAGTGGGCATTAACATGACTGGTGGATTTCTTTAATGCAGATTAATGCTTGACATATGACCATGTCTACACCAATGAAATAGTTGAATTTAGAACTGGTATGAAATAAAACTGATTAAACAAGACAAGAACAAACTTATGCAATGTAGAAATATATATCTAAGGTTTCATGTTGTCATAAATCTTCTCCTGTTTCTTTATGCCATCGGAAAATAAATGAGAAGATTTACTCGTTGCATTCTGACCTAATGTGGTCAATATGTAGATAATGCACCATGATATATATTGAACAAAAACTATCACCTGATGTTGTTTAGCATGAAAGACATTAGGGCATACGTGTTCGTCATATCAGTGTTTGAAATTTATCTGTCCGTCTTGCTGTGACAATCATAACATTTCAATAACATAGGGATAGTAGTACGGGTATACACAAGAATGGAATAATCTCTGAATTGTACTTTGTACAGGCTTATTTTGAAATTACGCGTCCGATTTTCCTAATTCGATACTATATTTCCACACTTTGATCGTATTTAAGATCGCGAAAAAAGGCGGGAGCTTATGCCATTTAAGGACGTAAATATAAATATTCAAAGTAAATTAACTATTGAAGCTTATAGCAAAATATCTAATGAACCGGTCTGTATCAACGACGAACTACACAAATGAGATGAGAGTACCCGAAAATCTCGACCTCAGTTGGAGTCAGCAGTCTGCAAGCTTACAAGAGAGTGAAATCCGTAGATCTATGGTCACCAAAAAACACTATGCCATATGTTAGGGTTGGCATCTTGCTCAAATGTGGAAAGCACTTGTATGACCGCATCACTATTGTAAGAAAGACTGTTTCGGCCCATAAAACTAGTTTAAAACCGCCACTTTTTATGGAACTGCTTGTACCAAGGTATGACAGTGAGCGGTCATGTATTTGTGTGTTAGAGGTCAGAGGTCATGTATTTGTGTGTTAGAAGCATCGATTTTGCCTCTTTCTACGATTTTGATATTTGATTTTGGAAACGTTCCGACAGTGTGGTATTTTTGCATTTCATTTTATTGTATGTTCAGACAGTGTAGATATATTGTCTATCAGTGTAGCCATGAAATTCATCCAAATGTTAATAGAAATTACTTTCCTACGGGAAAAAATACATGTCATTTATATTATAATACTTTGGCCAACAGCACACAGAGAACTACAAAAAGCAACAAAAGTACCTCTTGGTAGCTTAGTTTGATGTTGGTCAGTGTGAGCAGTATTCTCGCTTGGCCTAATTCCCTCATAGGTAGCAATACTAGATTTAAATATAAGAACACAAATACATTATGAATCTATTGAGTATAACATGATAGCATAAATTGTTGTTTTTGGATTATAGTACATACCAATATGCAATGTTTAGTAAACAGATAACAGAGCAGTGATATGTACGTGTGCCGATGTAGAGATATCAATGGACAGTGAGGGGTGTATTTGCAATATATATAACATCTATAAGTACAACATTGAGATGGTAAGCTTCAGATACTATGATGCATATGTATTGAACAGAATTATTACCACATTTAGTATTAAGACCAACGTGATAAATACATATGTTAATGGCCATTCTGTGAATGATACCTCATCAACCTTTGTCAGAATTATTATGTTGCCCGAACAACAAACATGGCTATTAACTCAGTATTATTGGTGAAAGGTAGCATTATGGGTGTGGACGTGTTGACGGTTGTTTTTGTATTCATTCGAAAAACTATTTATGGCAGAAAAAACAAGTATGTACTGTAATGGTCCGTGTCTCTTCAGTATATGTATTGTACATTGCATTGGTCATTGCATATCATCATTAGTTTCGTATGATGATCGTTTGTCTGTTCAGTTAAGAATTTCAACTTATTATTTCAATTAACGTTTTAATTAGGGTTCATCCAACATTACACAAATAACGATTTGATTTCATGACTATGTAATGCAATAATGGAGCCATTATGTAGAGTTCGAGTACTTTTGTTGTTTATGTGGAAAAGTATAATATATTTCAAGGATATATTTCAATGTGCCGACAACGGATACTGTGACCATATTCAGTGTAAAAAACGTTTTAATTTGGCTCTGTACAATATCGGTTTGTATTTCACTTGGAACCCCCCCCCCCCCCTCCTCGTCATTCACGAGGATAACTAAAATATACTGGTTTCACGATGGATTCATTCACAGTTAGTACAAACCGTTGTATGCAAGTGGCATAGTGTTTCCAATACGATTGGTCGATTATGTTGCCAATGCTATATCACTATATATTAAAGCAGCTTAGGAAAATAATATCCTTAAATAAGAAGAACAGTCACATTGTTACTTGAAAAAAAATAGTTCCATATAATTAAATATGAAAACCTACGCGATATAATATGGAGTGATATGGCTTGTAGGTAAACCCTTACCAGCTCTGCAAGTTCAAATTTTGACAGTACAATTTGATAAATGCATAACATTATTTTTGTCGTTAAATACGAGATCGTGTTTATACATGACTATCCAATAACACACATACCAATGTTTGTCGTTTCTAAACTGTCATATGTATCTGTCACTACAGGATTACATCTCGTACATGTTTTGAATTCTGTATAATCATTAGACCTAAAAATAAATAATGGCATTACCGTGATAAATACCCATTACATACATAGTGTGTTGGTACAAGACTTTGCATCTGGTCGAGCCTGTTGTGTGAACCAGTATCACTACGAGTCGCGTTAGCGACGAGTTGTGACGTGGTTAGCTCACGCAACAGGCAAGACCTGATAGAAAATCCTGTACCAACACACTTTGCATGTAATAATTTTATCTAACATTTAAATAAAAACGAATTCATTTTATTTTTGCCGTTCATCCACCAACGTCACGTTAATGTGTTTTGTCTCACATTCCATTGACGTGACGTCATAACAAAGTAGTTCGGCGGAGAACGTCTCGTTCAACATCGCGCCATTATTTTATCACCACAGTGTGGTGATACAACATCTTGTATCATACACCTTGTATCAGACATGCTACTTTCTTTAATTTCAAAGGAAAACGTACATAATGTTAGATTACTATTAAAAACCAAAAAAATACCACACTGTCAGACCTTATCCAACATCCAATAGAAAACTAATAGAAAGAGGCAAAATGACAAACACATATATGACAGCTTAATTGCCAGGCTTGCTACAGGCACTGAAATAGAAGGTGAATGGCTACGAAGAGTTTGAAGATACCAAAGGAGTAATCAAAATCCGAAATCAGAGAAGTACAGTCAACACTTTGGCCAAATGAAATAGGACAAAAGGACAAACAACGATCTACTAAACACTACTAGAAAACTAAAGATTGAGCACAACGAACCTGACTAAACCCAAGTAGTGTTAAGGGTCCAGTAGAATAAGTCTACAAAAGACAAAAATATCAGAAAAAATGATATTGTAAGTATTATGTACCTTTTAATCTTATATTAATAGAATGGAAATTCAACTGTTTCCATAAAATGCTTTGCATCTGATCTTGAGTGAAACAAACCATAAAATGCTGCATAGGTCAATAGTAGAACATATTAGATATCGTACACGATGAATACAAAGTACCATAAAGAAAATGTACCACGAACAACACAACTGTATAACTAACAGCAACACATTAAGCATGTTATTGACTGTTGTACGCAATTTAAGTTTCTGCTTGAGAAGATACATAATTATGTATCTCTTTGAACGTCTTATTAGTAATTATATAATTTTTACCACGACGTCATGGGCTCATTTTAATTGATACTGTTATTTACACATTGATATGCATCGTTGTTTATATGAGGTTGGTTGTTGGTTAGTTCATTTCATGTTGTTATTGTTGTTGGTTGCTGATTTGCAATATAATCTCATCAATATAAATTGCACCAGATGATTACTTCCGATTGATCGATTGATCTTTAGCGTGTTTCCTTTCGTAGAAACATGTAGTTTTAACAATTGATTTTCGCTTGCGTGAAGAATGTAATTCTATATGAAAGAAAAAAACATAAATACCTTAGTTGGTTTTTTGTCTGTCGTCGTAAACCTGTAATTAATAAATATTGTGACAATTCACGATAGTAAGGAATTCAAGGTATTTACAGTAAGTTAAATCTGAACAGTTTGACATAAACATTTTGAGATAGGTTATACTATTATTTATCTAAAGTATTTTGTGTTTTAAATGTATTGCCATATCAGAACAAAGCTACAGTTTGTTTGATTTAGTAGTTTTGGCATCTGAAATGCATTGCTGGAAATAAAAGTGTTAGCTTACGGTATAAGACAACAAAAGAAACAGCATAAATAATACACAGTAAACCAATGACCAATGATGAGATTCCAGCTGCAAATAGTCCATTACTCTCTTGACTGGTTGAGGCAAGATTTTGTCCTAAAAATTAGAACAGATTATATTAAATGCATTGTATTTATTAATGGATGTTATTATTGTCATGTATGGCTTGATATGTAATATGTTTATAGTGATTGATCGATCGTTGTGTTGTTGTACATGTATGAACAATATTTCAGCTATATTCATGACAAAAAATAATTAGTGTAAACAGGTGTCACATGGATTGTACTATGAGTAAGTTTATATAATCACAGGAAAATGCATTGTGTAGTGTCCAAAATTGTGCAACAGGCCACCAACGACAACTGGTAACAAACTGCTGTTCATTTGGGAGCCGCAGTTATTGTTCGCAGATTGTAAAATCTCCATTCATGAAGCATTCATATACACCCTGTTCTAGGAGAAATTTGTGTTATTTGATTTGTACTGCACATCTGTCAGATGGGAGTTGATGTTCTCCCAATCAAATAAGGCCAATCGCAACGCCAACTGCTTACATGAGTCACGGAACCATACAATAGTGTTGCAAAGCCTATTAACAAGGGACAATTTACATATACGTCCAGTATTAAGATAATCATGTTTCCATTTGTAGGAATTGTCAACAGGATGAAGATCTAATTGGTATATACATCATGCGATTTTATCAATAAATATAATCGATTCCCGAGCTTAGACGTTGTGCCAAATCATTTTTCTATTGGGAAAATAACAACATAAATAATGTACATATGGAAATATAATAATAAATGTGATGCAATTCCAGTAATATTAAAATATATTAGCCACATTTAATGCGCACAACACGTTTATGGAATAACCGTCTTCAGCTATGCTCAACGTCAAAGAATAATTTTAAAATCGTTGCGGAAAAATTACCAAATGACCTAAATACGATAGCCTGAATCGGGAAAGGTCACATATGACTGATAGAGGAGAACATTAACTTTAATAATTACATAATCTAGGAATTTCGGTAAAACATATATCTAATAAATCTTGTCATTGAGCGGAAGCTACCCACGGGAACTAATTAAGGAATAACAGTACTGTATTTGAAGAGTTGGAGGTGTCAATTGTGGATTTGACGGTCGCAACTGCCGTTTTAATGGCGACGCGAAGCGGAGCCTGTAAAACAGATATTTGCGACTGTCAAATCCACAATTGACACCGACAACTTTTCAAATACAGTACTATTATTCCTATTCTGATGACATTTTCCCAACGTGTACACACTAATTTGAAAACATACAAATAAATGACGAAATATATGCACTTTTCAAATTCCTTCCGCTAATAAATAGTAATGTACTGGTAGTTGTTTAAGGATCCGCCATCTTGAAAATGTGAAATCCTACATGCCATATGTACAACAATACACAAAAACAATTAAAATGCCTAACTTGAAAACTTATTCTAGTTAAATAGAATCTAAATTGAAGCGTACACGAAGCCAAATAACGTCTGATCTTTACATTTTAAACTGGAAGTCGTCATATGACGTCACGTTGTTTATGTGCCAAAGTCGTTCAACAATATTTCCCGGAATTTTATTTTCGTGATTTATAGACCCAGCGATATGCAAGAATTCATTTTTATGTTCAGTATTGCATTGAAATGAGCAGTAAACTGGATTTGCGACCATCAAATCTCCAATTGATGTCGTGAAATTTTCAAATGCAACTCCTAAATAGGTCTTGAGCGTCAAATTCATAGTCGGAAATATCTGGGTCAGCCATATTGCTTGCAAACAAGTGCATTCGGGGTAGGACTATAGCATTCCTTCAGGCCTGTCAACTGCAGATTTGACGGCTCTCAAAAACCAATGAAAATACGGGTTACATTATAATTGCATTAGAATAGTCAATCATCAGAGGTAATTGATAGTAATGAAAACGTATATATCAAATTTAGTGGACACAGCTCGAACAACAATAAATAAACTCATAGCATACCTACTTCTCAACCGCAACTTAAAAGTAAAAAAAAAACTGGTTAAATTGGTAAAATTAGAGGATGCGATATCTGTGCCCCAATTTACAAACGATATATTTCCTTTTCGTAATCGCTATGTGGCCCTTTCCTCATTAATGACTTTTTCACATTCATACGGAATCAAACGTTTCTTATCACCGAGTTTGTAACAGTAGTAACACTACAGGTGCCACTAGTAGAGGTAAAACTGCCTAACTTTCCGGGACAGTTGATTTCATCGTCTTTTTTGCGTCGTGTTGTGTAGACCGTTATTTTTCCATTTGTTCTGTTCAACTGATCAATGTCTGACCTTCGATTTACTGTATCTAATTATCCATACATCACCTTCTAACTTTTCTTCTTACTATTTGCTTATGCTTAGCAAATTAAGTGTTATTTATAGCATGTGCAACTGTAATCATATTTCTCTGTATACTGGTCCCATTTTTTTTTACAGGTTGAAATAAAAACACTCATACAGACATTTTGTAACTTTAAATACGTTTCCCATGACATATAGATTATTACTGATGTCTGTTATTGTTGCCATCGATTATAAGTCTTTATGAGGCAACAACCTTAACCTTATCGGATATCGGGTGTATGTTGTCTGTTCTAACAACATATGCTGCTTCAATATCCCTCATTTGTGCCTTCATTTAATTTTTGAAAGAAAATACTTCAAAGATAGTGTCACACTTATGTTGCTTTTCATTGCGTATGTATAAAGTTTTCCTGTTTGAACAAAAGTGTTTATGTAAATTGAACTGAATTCATATGAATTCATGCCTTGCCCCATCGTGTAATAATCGTACTTAATTCAGTGATGATATTACCATATTGTTTTATTTATTTTCTTCTAATTCTTTTTTAATTTGTGTATTCCATCATATGTTTATTGTCATTTGTGCTTCTACGTATTGTTGTTGACGTCCGTAGCTTCCGAAATTGTTTTAAAGCCAAGAAGTACACGATTGGATCATAGTTGTCAGGCAACACTAAGCCAGTTTTTTGATTGATGCATAGCATCTTGGATTGTTTTCGATTTATATTGGAATAATCTTTATACTAAAGCAAATCACACGTACACAATTTAGAGAAAGTACACAAGAAGTGCACAAAATATGACATAATAACTGAACAGATAATACCTACGTTGTTCAACGACAGAAAATGTCTTATTGAAACTTCCAATGTTATTAGTTGCAATAACGGTGTAGGATCCGAACTGTGTCATGTTTATAGCTTGAATAAAAATATGTGATGTGTACTCAAATCCATTTAAACTCATGTATGATTTTATTACTTTATCTATATAATCGCTCCTTCTAAATATCCACTGTATAAATGGAGAGGGGTTAGCTAAGAGGTTGACTGTTATCCCTAAGGACATTCCATTTTTCAGGCCTATTAATTCATGTCAACTTGGAATGTCGATATTCAATCGAGGCTGGACTAAAATAAAAACAATCAAATTCACAGTAGAAAGTGAATTAAGATAAAAATATGTCCTTGTTTATTATAGCTGTACTTTTTGATAGATAATAAGTTGTTTATTCGTCTTTTCAATTTTATGTACAATAAAGATTAATTTGTTTTAAGTTGCAGAGGTAAAATGCAATGAATATATACAAAATGGAATAATACACCTTTAAAAACAATATATGTTTGATATAAGAACGGCAGCAATTTGACCGGAAGTGATGTCATTTCTGCATAAGCAGATCGCAGATACCAATAACTATGATAATCACGTCTTAGGACATAAAATGTGCTTATGTTCATGCTGCCTACATGTATAAAATGTCATATTATCGTTGATATTGCATTTAATTTCGTAATTCGGTATTCTACGTGGAAGGAAATACATCATGAAAATATAAAACAGTATAAGAAATCTCTTAATCATAAATCCCAGGGGGCCCAGGTGGCTCAACGAGTTAGGTCGTTGGATCTAACAACTCATGCAAGCCTATCACCAATATGGCGTGTGTTCTAGCCCAGCTTTGTAAATTACAAAAAAAGGTGCACTCGACTCTCAGCTGCAAGTGATAAATTCTATCAGTTGCTTGCTCAGGGTTGTTGGTTCTCTCCGGGTACTCCGGTTTCCTCCACCACTAAAACTGGTCGCCATGATATAGCTGAAATATTGCTGAAAGTGGCGTTAAACACCAAAAATCAAATCAATCAATCATGTTTTTCATTGGATTCAGAAATTCAACATGGCTTCTACAATCATTTCTTTCTGATGCAGAAGTTTCAAAATCTTATCTGAAACCACACATGGGATGAACATGTTATTTTGTAGGAATATGTCATATTTGACCCTCTTAAACAGTTTTGTGTTTGTCCATCGGAAATCTAAGATGGCCACCGATGCAGGACAAATAAAAAAAGTCATTCATCTCAGAAACTAGATATTTGATTGAACCCAAACTTGTTTAACTGAACATGAGTAATCGTTGAATGGTCCCTTACAAATTATAAATTTTCTCTGAAAATCCGAAATCTAAGATGATCATGAGGACAAATTTAACATAGGACCCTAAAGGAAAAACATTTCACAATTATTCTTGTCTGAAACAGTTGAAACATTTGTAGGCAAATTTGGCTGAGCATTGGGCAGGTCTTTACAAAATATCTGATTTTAAGATGATAGAAAATTGGTGGCATCAAAATGGTTTATTACCTAATAATATATTAATTACCTTTCTATTGGGAATATTTTAGCTTTAACCATATTTCACTTTTAATTTGTCTCTCGGGCAATAGAACGACGGTCGTTCTATTGCCCGCTGTAGCTGTAGTGTTCTATTTCCCGCGACCTTTTGACCCGCTTTATGAATGGTCAATTACGTCTCATGAATATTCATTAACTCGACCAAATCTTTATCAATACGTCTACAGTATATGGACATATTTATTCGCCATCCTCGATTTTTTACTATATATTTCATATAAAACCAAATTTTTTCAAAAAAATATTTTAAACCTATCTCCAGGCAGATTTTTATGAAATTTATTTCAAAATTCTTTGAAATTTATTTGTTTATCTGATAGTAATGTTTGTCTGCATGGTTTATGTTTTCTGGTAATTTAAGCACTAATGTTGATTTTCCGCTTTTATTTTGGTTAAATATATAGCAAATTTGACGTCAGAAAACAACAAAATTGTCTTTAAATCATAAGAAAATAAAGGCAATCTGACGGAAAATCGTGCTAAAATAAACAAATACTCTTTAAATATTTCGGCTTCTTCTGCTGCAAAAATGATCAAAATGTGGTTTTATATGAAATATTTAGCGTAAAATCGAGGATGGCGAATAATTATGTTCCATGACTGTACATTCCAAATGTAATAAAACGTTCGAATGATAACTCATAATTTGTTATTGTTAACTGTTTTGAAAAATACAATTTAATTCGGTTGTATCAAAAATTCTAAATTCATCAATCCCCCTGTTCGTAAAAACATTTACATGTTCATTTATAGATCAAAGATCAAAGATCAACCGACTATTGTTATTCTTATGACCCGTAAAGTTGTTTAATTAACAATGATAATCTTGCATATTTATGACAGGTGTGAACAGAAATTCAACTTTGTGTTTTCATAGCAATTGTAAGAAATTAACAACTGCATAGTGAATACTAATTATGGTGTTCCTGTATCACCGAATACTGGTAATGTTATGTACAGACACATTTTTATGCATGTCTTTTTTGCGTGTTAAAAACAAAGTATAAAATGAGAAAATACACTTATTAACATATTCAACTGTAATTTGCGATGAGGTAAACTTTAAACTTTATCCTACATTGTAAACTCTTTTCATTATTGCTATTTGTACTTGTGTATTGCTTAATTACCGTTAACAATGGCAGATTTTGACGGTTTAATTGTTGGTGCTTGGTTTATTTTTGCTATTTAATTTTCGATATTTTCACGAGAGGAGCGAAATAAACTAAAATAAGACTACATCCAAAATAACCACAATGTACGGTAGATCACCTAGGTGGTGTAATGCGTCTTCGATTTTGTTGAATCATATTGCTGGATTTCATACCCGAATTGAAACAAACCGAATAATATTAAATTGGTATTTGCTGTTTCCCAGGAATGCTGTATAAAAGAGTAAGTGCAAAGATATGTGCTAGGAGTCAAGATAATGTGTTCGAGTGAAGCGTGGAGCGCCATGTCTTTCCGTGGACGTTTTGTCTGGTAGCTGGAACTGTAATAAAATCCATGTTTAATAACGCGTTGACCTAGTACAGGGCGGGCATTATCACCATTCCTTTGAACATTAATTTTTCTCATTGTTGAAATGACATATATATAAAGTTGGGCACTTGTAATTGAAGAACAACCACCAGCTCACTGACAATCTGACTTCATACAGGAATCAACTGCAATCGTATCATTAGCTTATTGGTCTATTATTTACGAAAGAGCAAAAACATAGTGGTCAATAATAGGCGGTGAGATTGATACAAACATCATCATCATTGTTAACATATTTGTACCAAAAAAATATCTGGAAATCCAAATGAATCCATGTTATCGATATTTACCAAGCTTCTGTAACATATAAATCAAGGTCGATCAGCTTCAGCCTCACATTAAATTAGCTTAACGTAAACCAGTTGACTTAAAAGGACAGCTCCCTGGTAACTGCATGACTAGTGATTTGAAAAATCCGTTTCCGTTCTGCGACACCCTTTTTTTTTTATCAAAAATGAGTAGCTTTCTAATATGCTGTATATCAGAGAAATATAATACATAAATTGTAGGAACCATGATGTAACAATACAACATGCAATGTACACGTGAATATAAAAAACACGATGTCAAATCTCTGATCTTGTTCTACGCATCGTTTTACTGATTGTACAATTTCATTGTAAAATTACTTTTCAGATTTTTACATCCATTGCTTATCATGTATTTACTCCATATTTACCGCAGTTTTATTCTAATAAATGTAAAGTTATATGCCAATTATATAAGTAACATTTATAAACCTTGACCATTAATATTGGGCAATTTATATAGAAATAACATAAATAAAATATCACATTGTTGGAGCAATTCCAAAATCAATTATCGAAGAGAAAGAGCCAAGACCGATACTCCTAACACACCTCGCTTGGTACAGATACTTTAATAATATGTGGTGGGATTAATCTAGCTTATGGGCATCCACTTCCCCTCTTAGTGAATTGATGAGGTGATGAAAGTGTGTTCCACAAGTGAGTAAAATGTCAACCGTAAGATATAACCTCGCATGTTCATGTTTTCATTTCAATATGGCTATGATTTACGGACTTACAGTATTAAACTTATGAATTGAATTTAATAAATAAAACAATAGCTTTTAAATAAATAAATTAAAACAAATTAATTCTAAATGAATCGTTTCTAACTGTGTAGCAAAAAATTAAATACCTGTACATATATTGAGGTCGTTGTTAAGCGTCTGCTCTTTTAGAGGACCAGGCAGTTGATGACAAAATATTATAATACCTGCACGCATATCTACCTGGGTTTACTTGATTAGTTTTCGTGCCAACAATGCAATTTACAGTGCTAGTATAGTGATCTTTAACGAGTAAAGTAGTCAGTCACAGTCACACATCATGATGAATATGATGCAACAATGAATGAATGAAACAAATAACCATTACGGTGACACTTACAGTGTAAATACAGGTACTTTTCTGTAGATTTAACCTTCAGTCTCCCCTCAATATTAACAGCTTCACAGAAGATAACGTTGTTGTGATCAACATCTCTCCCTGTATACACCAGACTACTGGATGATATAAACTTGTCTCCATCTTCTTGTGGTGGTTGTAGTGTAGCTTGATTGGTCACGTTCTGTCCACCAATATACCACTGTATCCAGGCAGCAGGACGACTAGAGTGTAAATGTCTGTGTCTCTCCTTCTATAATATCTACTACATTTTTGTCACCAGCTACAGTGAGTGTCAATGTTGTCACCAGTACTGTAATATAAATAATAATAATTATACCACTGTATCCAGGAAGCAGGACGACTGGAGTCTGTAGTACATGTAAATGTTGTGGGTCTCCTACTAAATATATACTATATTGTTGTAACAGGTTAGGCTGATTCTCACTATTGTCACTGGTTCTGTAATATAAATAATAAAAATCATAATAGTCAACTCTATCAAGATATCTGAATACATTGCATGAGTATGATATATGCAAGCATTTGATATGTTCGATAATAGCCCATTCAGAAGATTGTAATTAACTAGAGACAAATAAATTTACTATACCTCAGTTATAATTTTCTATATAAATATCAACTCGATAGTTTTACTATTTTTCCAGGCTTATATCGAGAAGCATACTTCATCGGCCAATAGTTTCCAACTATTTGACCGACACTTGTAAGCGTCAAAAGTACGTGATTTAAAACTTTTATGTCTGGGTCAATTGCGCGATTTAAAAGATCGGATAATCAAAGTCGGAATTTAAATTGAAAACTAATATCAGTGAATGAAATGGAAATGTTCCGGAAATTCCTGACTTTTTGTCTGATGACTTAATTTTAGCAAATGTATTGAATGATATATCAAATTTTGAAACAGATCAATTTTCAGTTCAAAATTATTCACAGACCATGGCTGTTGCAAATACTTCAACTTCCAGTATTTTTATAAATGCTGTTATAGTGACAGCCGGAACCTTTGAACCGTAATGAAAGCGGGAGGTTTGGCGCCGTAAAATCTTATTCAACCTACCATTTCTTTGGAGATGCCTGTGCCAGGTCAGGGTCATTACGGTTTTCCTGTTGTTGACTGATTTTGTCTGTTTATATACTTATGAGTTTTGACTTTCCCTTTGGAAGATTGTTCGGAGTTCGGTTATTTTGTTATTACCCTTATTGTTCCCCGACGCTTCGTCGAAGGGGACTATAGAAATAGGTGTCGCCCGTCCGTCTGTCCGTCCGTCCGTCCGTCTGTTCGTCCGTCCGTCCGTCCGTCAACGGACAATCAAGATAACCAATAATGTTTATTGTTATACCCAGTAAGTGATTAAAGACACTACCCAACAGACATTAAGGACACTACCCAACAGACACAATGGACAATCAAGATAGCCAGTGATGTTTATTTTTATACCCTGTAAGTGATTAAAGACAATACCTAACAGACATTAAGGACAATATACAACTGACAATCAAGATGGCCAATAATGTTTATTGTTATACCTAGTAAGTGATTAAAGACACTACCCAACAAAGTTACAGCCACACCGGTAATTACTTGGCATTTGTCAATGCATAACGAGTATCGGGTCAAAATTTAAACTGGTATTTTAATTAAATTACCCATTCTTTTGGTATAGATTTTATTTATGCATCACATATTTTTTTTTCATTATCAGTTATGAATTGGGCATACTTCTGCCTTGTTTCACTGGACTGTAAAAAGCAACTAATACATGCCTTCCATGGATGACTCAATCCTAACTTCATACAAACTTAAAGCGTATTGATCCAGATAGTATTAAAAGGGAGATGAATTCCAGAAAATAGAGATGGCTCAACTACAAAAATAAACAAACAAGTGGAATTTGTAAACCAAGGCAGTGGGGTTCTAACTCCACCCCCTTTTTAACTTTGTGTTATATGCGAGACAAAGAGTAGGGTAAAATATGACAAGAAAAAAAAAGACTTTTCTATAGATCTACATGTGCATTCACAATACAGGACTAAGGCCTAGTAAATGATTATTTTAGCATGTTGTTGACATCCAATACAACAATAATGTAACAGAGATGAGAAGATATGCGAGTAACAAAAGAAATAGTCCACGATTACAGCAAGTCTTTTAATTCTATTAGTTTACTTTTATTACATTGGTTTTGTAATACTTAGGAAAACCTTGAATTTCAGAAGGAAATTAATTAATGAAAAGTCCCACGATACACTAATGTAACAATCTTCCCGGGAGGAATGTGTCTTTAGCTTTGTAGGAAGTTACTGGATAGCCTGTCACATAGTCTCAATGTATAAAGTTCAAAATTTCAGTTCTGTTATTGACTTGTGTGTATATCATAGTACTGTGAATACATTTCAATGACTTTGACCTAAAGAGAGGGGGAAAGTATTCTCACCTTGACAATATATGTATATTATTGGAAAGTTTATTTGTACAAGTTTTAGAAGCAGGTAATATGTTGCTTTTGGATCATGCTGTGCTTGCGAAGCACCTCAGTATTACTAGTATATAAATATATACCCAAGTATCATTTGAACAAATACTTAACATGTATGTCCATACAAGTACTTAACTTAGTGTCCATGCATATATAGCCAACAATGGTTGAAAAATTAACTACCCATTAAATACCATATTTAAGTACACATTCTAAATACCCAACAATAAATACCAAACAATGGTCTAAGTGAACTACCCATTAAATGACCATTTGTACGTCTGTCCGTCCGTGTGCTTGGTTTCCAGATGATAACTTGTGAATGAAAAGTCAGATTGAAGCTACGTGTGGCATGTAAGTGTATCTTATGAATATCTAGGTCAAGTTCGATGACAATTTTCCGACAATTTCCAGATGATAACTTGGGAACAAATAGTCAGATTGCAACTAGGTTTGGAAAGTAAGTGTATCTCATGAATATCTAGGTCAATTTCGATAGCGTACATTTTTCGATAAATCATACCAGAGTTACATCCCTTTATATACTTCGTGCGTGTGTCCCGAATTGGTTTCCAGATGATAACGTGTGAATGAAAAGTCAGATTGAAGCTACGTGTGGCATGTAAGTGTATCTTATGAATATCTAGGTCAAGTTCGATGACAATTTTTCGACAATTTCCAGATGATAACTTGGGAACAAATAGTCAGATTGCAACTAGGTTTTGAAAGTAAGTGTATCTCATGAATATCTAGGTCAATTTCGATAGCGAACATTTTTCGATAAATTATACCAGAGTTACATCCCTTTATATACTTCGTGCGTGTGTCCCGAATTGGTTTCCAGATGATAACTTGTGAATGAAAAGTCAGATTGAAGCTATGTGTGGCATGTAAGTGTATCTTATGAATATCTAGGCCAAGTTCGATAAAGAAAATTTTTCGACAATGTTTACTAGAGTTGTGCTCCTTTTTATACCTCAAAATTGCTAAATATTTGGTTTCCAGATGATAACTTGGGAACAAATAGTTAGTTTGAAACTAGGCTTGGTATGTAAGTGTATCTCATGAATATCTAGGTCAATTTCGATAGCGATAATTTTTCGACAAATCTTACCAGAGTTACATCCCTTTTTATAATTCAAAATTGCTAATTTTTTGGTTTCCAAATTATAACTTGTGAACAAAAAGTCAGATTGAAACTAGTTTGGTATGTAAGTGTATCTCATGAATATCTAGGTCAAGTTCGATAATGATGATTTTTCGACAAATCTAACCAGAGTAACACCCCTTGTGTACTTCAAAATGGTCATTGGGTGGTCCCCTTTCAGAATTATTTAAGTCAGGTGAGTGATACAGGCTCACCTGAACCTCTAGTTTACAGTAGATTCAAAATTTTATATTACCAGATAACTTTGGCGTCGGGGGACCAGTGGCCAACGGCCTTTTATTTAAATACATTCAGAATTCCAGGAATTCAATCTACTTCTGGATTAAAAATTAGTAGTATTTATAATTGCACAGTGAACTTCAACTTTCATCAATAATTTTTCATTTTAAGATTAATCTTCTTGATGTTCAAAAATGTGTATTCTATTTGTGGTTAATGTTATTGTTATAACCAGTACTTGTCTTTTTTACTGTCACATCATTTATTTTACCTTCAGGCATAATTTTGCATCTGACTTCTCTTTCGGTATAATAAAACACTTATTAACTAGATATTCGGGGAAAGTAAGTATATTGACCCGTTGATTCCAACTATTGCCCTCGGCTTTGCCTCGGGAAATAGCTGTTATATCGGGGTCAATAAACCTACTATTCCCCTCATACCCAGTCAATAAGTATAAACTATATCTCAATATGACAAAGATGCATAAATTCATAACATTATAGTGCACCGTTGGTACTATTGTCTTTAGATCTAGTGTTCTAATTGTGTGATGTTGGAGTACGAAAAGCAACTCATTCTCGGACAGTTTTAAGACCCTACAAGCATTGATCTGAAATACCTGTTATAAAGATTTGTATTTTTAAATATTTAGAATTAGTGGGTAGCAATACTTGCTCCTTTGTTGATTTATAGATATTGTCTGTTATTTAATAAAACTATTATTTATAATACAATTGGAGTAAAAAGATTTCTGATGTCGATTTATTTTAATAGTTTAATAAAAGTAACAACCAAGGACTGATTTTGTTAAATTGACTCGAAACCTGCACTCAATATTACAATTTCGATAGAGGATAATCACCAAAATGACATACAACTGTATGGAAGATAATACTTACATTGTATATATAAAATTATTTCTGTAGATTTAACTTTCTGTCTCCCCTCAATATTTATAGCTTCACAGAAGATAACTTTGTTGTGATCAACATCACTCCCTGTATACACCAGTCTACTAGATGATATAAACTTGTCTCCATCTTGTTGTGGTGGCTGTGGTGTTGCTTGATTGGT
Source organism: Gigantidas platifrons (assembly GCA_002080005.1). Lineage (NCBI taxonomy): Eukaryota > Metazoa > Mollusca > Bivalvia > Mytilida > Modiolidae > Gigantidas > Gigantidas platifrons. The sequence continues at coordinate 103,263 of MJUT01006088.1, read as the reverse complement.
CACATTCTGTCTTCCAATATGCCACTGTATCCAGGAAGCAGGACGACTGGAGTCTGTAGTACACGTAAATGTCTGTGTCTCTCCTTCTATAACATCAACTATGTTGTTGTCACCTGCTGGAATGATTGTTACTGCTGTCACTGGTACTGTAATATAAACAATAATAATAATACCTCTGCATCCAGACAGCAGGATGACTAGTGTATGTAGTACATTTAAATGTCTGTGTCTCTCCTTCTATAATATCTACTACATCGTTGTCACCAGCTGGGGTGATTGTCGCTGGTACTATGATAAAGAATAATAATTATAACACTGCTTCCAGTCTGCAGAACGACTGGGGTTGGCAGTGCATGTTAATATTTGTGTTTCTCCCTTCTACAATATGTATTATAATGTTGTCCCAAGTTGGAGCGATTGTCACTGTTATCAGGGATACTGTAGTATAAATAATAATAAGTATACAATTATATCGATGCAGAAGGACAACTAGAGTCTGTCGTACAGGTAAATGAGTGTGCATATCTTTCTTAACTATTGACTACATTGTTGTCACAGATAGGGATGATCGTAATATTTGCCACCGGTACTGTAGTATGAATAATAATAATTATAATTGTCAACCCTATCAAGGTATCAAAATACCGTTCATGGGTATGATATATGCAATCATTTGATATGTTCGATATCGCGCTTTTATCACACTTTAATCAACAACATGCATAGCGCAATATCTTCACAATACCTCCATTCGTAATATTGGACCTACTATATCTGATAGATTGATTGGTGTTTAACCGAAACTTTAGCCGTATTTCAGCTATATCTTGGCGTGAACAAATTGTATATTAACATAAGACACCTACATGACCTTTAGAAATAAAACATACTTCTGCATATACAACGTGATATATTTACAAATAAAAGAAATATTAAAAAGATAAAACCATTTATTGAGAGCATATGTTATCAAACTATATCTTTGCATACAAATCAATTTCTTAAATAAAATGGTGTCCCTTGCGACATTTGTAAATGAACCATCTAAATTGTTGACATTGTAGAATGTCTGACGAATGTCAGCAACATCTACGCAGTCAAGTAAAACATGTTTAAGTGAATAAGTGGAATTACACGGAATACATTCCTGTCGGTCCTCATTATTTAATAGATAAATATGGGTTAATCTACTATGTCCGATACGACATCTGGTTCTTGACCTACCTGCTCATTCCGATTTTGTCCGTAAGAACAAGGAGTCTTGCCAACTAGGGAATGTATTTCGCGTAATTTGCTACGAATTTGCTGATTCCATCTATCTTGCCAGCGTCTTTTAATATATTTCATAATAAAAGGTTTAAAATCAGAATAAGGAATAGAACAATTAGATACAGGATCAACCAATGCGTTCTTGGCTTGCTAGTCAACGACTGTGTTCCCATCGATACCTATATAACTAGGGATCAATGTGAAAATTACCAATAGCAACAATGCTTTTATAAATTTCATCAATTTTTAAAACATATAAGAGTTTTGAGTTTTACAACTCTCAACAGGAAAGAAGGAGAATCTGAACAGATCACGAATTTACTCTTATCAGAAGCCGCAACGAACTTCAAAGCAAAAATTATTGCATTAGCTTCTGCACTGAACATCGATCTGGCAGATGGTAATCGAGTAGAATAGACCAAAACCGATGCTACCCTATCACCACCCTTAGACCCGTCAGTATAAATTGCAGAATATTCAGATGTTACCGATCTAATTTCAGCAAAATGTAGCTTAATTAGTAAAGGATTTGTTTCATATTTTTTGTATTGTGCAAATTTAAAACTAAGGAAATGTCTTGGGTTTAAACATGGAAGGTTTTTCAGGAATTGCAATAGGTGGTGGGTCATCCAAATTTACATAAGAATTTTCAATGTGTGATTTTATTCGTAGTCCAAATGGTTGAATTGTATTAAGATGTTTATCGTAAACATTTTCATATAATGAGTGAAAACACAGACGTATGGAGGATTTGAATGATAAGCCTTCAATTTGGTTGCATACAGCTTACCAAGTTTGACACGTCTGTTTTCAGGGGAAGGCTCTTTTCTTTAACATACAAATTCTCCAAATTATACGTTCTGAACGCTCCAAGTGAGAGTCATAATACTTGAATATACGATGAGTGGGCGGAACATTAAATGATGCATCTGTAATTTTGTTTGAATCAACGATCTATATATATTTGTAATTTTAAATATTTAGAATTGGTGAGTAGCAGTATTTGATTTTTGTTTTTTGTTTTTTGTGTTGATTAATAGATATTCTCTGTTACGTAATAAAGCTGGTATTTATAATTAGAGCAATACATTACATGTAAAAAATTTCCTAAAGGTAACAACTAAAAACTGATTTTATACAACTGTATGGGAGATCATACTCACATTTTATATATAAAAACTTTTCTATCAATTTAGCTTTCTATCTCCCCTCAATATTAACAGCTTCACAAAAGATACCTATGTTGCGATCAACATCTCTCCCTGTATATACCAGACCACTAGATGATATAAACTTGTCTTCATCTTGTTGCGGTGGTTGAGATGCTGCTTGACTGGTCACATTCTGTCCACCGATATACCACTGTATCCAGGCAGCAGGACGACTGGAGTCTGTAGTACATGTGAATGTCTGTCTCTCTCCTTCTATAATATATACTACATTGTTGTCACCTGCTGGAGTGATTGTCACTGTTGTCACTGGTACTGTAATATAAATAATAATAATTATACCACTGTATCCAGGCAACAGGACGACTGAAGTCTGTAGTACATGTAAATGTCTGTGTCTGTCCTTCTATAGTATATATTACATTGTTGTCACCAGCTGGAGTGATTGTCACTGTTGTCACTAATACTGACATATAAATAATAATAATTATAATATTCAACTCCATGACGGTATCAGACTAATTTGGCTGAGCGTGATATATGCAAATATTTGATGCGTTCGATAATCATCAATATTGACCACTTGTGCAATAAAATATTATTAAACTAAACCACTTAACTAGAGACAAATAAATGCATAGCTCAATATGAGTGTAAGACACTATAATCAGGAGTTTATACTACCAGCCATAAATATTTGTATTTTTGAAAATTTAGATTTAATGAGTAGCGATTATTACTCCTTTGTTGAATAATGGGTATATTCTACTATTAAAAGTACATGTTATTTATAATAAAATTGGACGTAAAAAAATATTTAGATTTAATAGTTTAATAAAAGTAACAACGAAGGACCGATCTATTACAACTGTATAGTAGATATTGCTTACATTGTATATAGAAAGACTTTTTCTGTAGATTTAACTTTATGTCTCCCCGCAATATTAACAGCTTCACAGAAGATAATTTTGTTGTAGTCAACATCTCTCCCTGTATACACCAGACTACTAGAAGATATAAACTTGTCTCCATCTTGTTGTGGTGGTGGTGGTTTTGCTTGATTCGTCACATTCTGTCCTCCAATATACCACTGTATCCAGGCAGCAGGACGACTGGAGTCTGTAGTACATGTAAATGTCCGTGTCTCTCCTGCTATAATATCTACTACATTGTTGTCACCAGCTGGAATGATTGTCACTGTTGTCACCGATACTGTAATATAAATAATACTAATTATGATAGTCAACTCCGCTAATCGTCCATTCATCTCACTTTGATTAATTAGACACATAAATATATAGCTCAATATGTTCAAGATACTTAATTTCGTAACATTGTAGAGGCACTTTTGGTACAATTGCGTTTCAACATAGTGTTCCCATTGCGTGATATTGGAATATGAGTAGCAACTCTATCACGGATAATGTTAACAAACAACAATCATGAATCTGAAGTACCTCCTATAATTATTTGTATTTTTAAATATTTCGAATGAGTGAGTAGCAATATATGTTCCTTTGTGGACTAATAGATGTTCTGTTATTTAATAAAACTGCTATTTATCATAAAATTATAGAAACACGATTTATATGTCCCATGTCAATTCATGTTAATAGTTCAATAAATGTAAGCACCAAGGACTGATATTGTTCAATTGTATCGAATTATATCCTCATTATTAACATTTTCTCAGAGAATAATAAACAAAATCACGTATAACGCTATGGGAGATGGTACTTACCTTGTATATAGAAAGATTGTTCTGTCGATTTAACTTTCTGTGTCCCCGCAATATTAACAGCTTCACAGAAGATAAATGTGTTGTAATCAACATCTCTCCCTGTATACACCAGACTACTAGATGATATGAACTTGTCTCCATCTTGTTGTGGTGGCTGTGGTGTTGCTTGATTGGTCACATTCTGTCCTCCAATATACCACTGTATCCAGGAAGCAGGACGATTGGAGTATGTAGTACATGTAAATGTATGTGTCTCACCTTCTATAATATATACTACATTGGTGTCACCAGCAGGAGTGATTGTCACTGTTGCCACTGGTACAGTAATATAAACAATTATAATTATACCACTGTACCCAGGCAGCAGGATGACTGGAGTCTGTGGTACATGTAAATGTCTGTGTCTCACCTTCTACAATATCTACTACATTGTTGTCGCTAGCTGGAGTGATTGTTGCTGTACTCACTGGTACTATAATAAAAATGAAGTGACTTAACATATGCTCGTTCATGTCAATTATCGTGGATGTGTAGAATCTGAGATGCCCGTTTACATTTACATGTTTGTTGGTGCTTGCAAACAAGCTGTCGTGTTAAAGTGCTAAAGATACCGAGGGTTATTCAGTAGCGGTAAATCGTATATAAACATAGTCACTGGCTTACTCATGTTTCCATTACGAGTAATTAATGTATTGCTATGACGTCATCGCTGCCTTACCCTATGCTACAAATAGGAAGTTGGAATAGTGTAGTTATTTAGGAACTAATGTTAGCGCCAGATACACGGCACTGGACAAGTTTGACCGACACCTTGAATGGAAATAAGATAAGCACACTTAAAATGACATCACATCGCACAATTAAGCATAGGACGCCGCTATATCCCTAGGGGAACGAAATGGGACTTATTGTCACAAATGAAATGATGCTTAATGGATGTTAGTAACAAATAAAACAAATTCCATAATTATGCAGTGTGTTTATATTTAAATATAAAAATGCATCCCAAGCGGGTATAATTATGAGTGCCTGTCCAATTACAAATTGCCCTACCATACATGTACGTATAAATTACTATGGCTGCTATATTATGCCTAAATTGTTTCGCGTTTCATATTTCTTCAGAAGACGTAGTAATTAAATATTTTAAAACATAAAGTTGAATTGGCACCACAAAATAATAT
>MJUT01006088.1:48772-93521 GCA_002080005.1 Gigantidas platifrons | reverse complement strand
TTTTTTTTATTAGTTTTTAGAACTAATCCGACGGTGTGGTATTTTTGTTTTTCATATTATTTTCTGTGTTTAAAAGCCAGATGAAATTATTGATCACATGAGGAAGAAGACATATGACTCTTGCAGGAAACAGTCGTTGAGGGACTTGACCTTCACACTCGATAAATCATATATATTTTATTGACCTTGATCATGTCCAAATATTTGACCTCTAATGTCATCGAAAAGCGTTTGATTCATATGAACTTGCCCTGGCGTACGTAGTAAAGGCCCATTATGTATTTTTATTTTTATAATGTGAATAATCCAGAAAAATGAATATTCATTCCATTAATAATACAATGAAGGACAAAACCTGTTATTTGTTATTTCAGCTAAGAAATGTTTGTGTTACGTGTGGTATCAAATAACATAGTGTTTTTACGACGTGAATGATATATTATCGAGTGTGTGGGAATTCAGAATATAAATCGTGCTTGAATATGTGTGGTGATTTAAATTATGGATTACCAATTGTCACGCAAATGCAAGTTGATACTGTTTGTCTAGCAAATCTATCATGCATGTCGTTTTAACTTAATTAATTGTATCAATAATTAAGACAATATAATTTATTGGTTGTATGTGATCTGTCATTTTGCTTTTAAAACCACATTGGTGGTGTAATGGTGAGTGTGCTCTCCTCGGGTGATGTAGATCGTGAGTTCGAACCTTGGTGTCAGGACAAACCAAAGACTATTTAACTGGTATTTGGTGCTTCTCCTCTAAGAAGGCAGCATTACGAAGAAAGAGCAAAACCTGCTTGGCTAAGAACAAGTGGGCCGACATGTCTATCCGCAGACTGTTGTTTCAGTGAACTAGCATACAACTAAGCTTGTTGGTCTAGTCTGTCTGAATGGAACTTGTTCCCGGCATGATATAGCTGAAATGCTGTTCATGAATCACTAACTAACTTACTGGATAACTTATATTCTAATGTAGTTGCTTAATATTCCTCCTGGTTTGTGACTGAACAATGCTGTAATTTTCACGGTCACATTTCCGCGGTTGAAATATCGTGAGACATTTTTTAAAAAGAATTTTAGCCGATTACCGCTTACGTCATCTTGTCAATAATGTGGCAATAGACATTAGAATGGAGATAACTGTATTGTATTTGAAATTTTTACAGCATCAATTGTCGATTTAATGGTCGCAAATATCGGTTGACTGGCTCCACTAAGGCGTCGCCAATCAACTCAATTTGCGACCATCAAATCTCTAATTGATGCCGTGAAATTTTCAAATACAATACAAATATCTCTTAAGTAATACTTATCTATTGTAAATATCAATAATATCAATTTCGTTTCAAGTCTATTTTCATTCTTTCTAGTGTCCTTTAAGATAACGTCGTTGGTTTTGAGCGAAAAAAAAGACTGGTTTTACCCAACACGGAGTGTCAACGTGTAGTTTTTAAACGTAGAGATATCTAATTTAGTGTGCATGACGCGTTTCTGGAATAACCTTCATCACCTACGCTCAAAATAGAAAGATTGGAAAGACAAATAATTTCTAAGTGTTTGGGAGCAATAAAACAAAGGACATAAATAGGACAGCCAAAATCGACTATGGTCACCTATACCTATACCTTAAATACTGTCAATATTCCTTAGATATTTGATGGTATTCTAAGAATTGCAGTCAAATCCATAGAAAAGCCAACATTCACAAATGACAGTTCGGTGAATAATCACTGATTCCTGACTTTTGATGAATAACAGATGTGATTTTAATATTCATTAGTAGATTTTATTTTACTCATGGGAAATTATTATATCATGTAATATTTTGTTCTTTAATGACGACAGTCAATGTTTAAAAATCAGATTTTTTAAAATTTAATTAAGTGAATCTTATACTTTGAATATTTTAACTGACATATTGCGGGGTTAAGCTTCTTTTTGAAATCTCAGCCTCCTGTCTTGATTCAAACGTTCAGGAAAAAGGCAAGACCTTGATAAACACATGTTAAAATACAAAAAAAAAGTACGGACTCATATACATCAACATGTTTTTACACGGATTCTTTCAAATTAATTTTGTTAAATAAATCACGAAGCACACCGACAAGATATACGATATTTTAGCCTTGAGAGTACCATTTAAATTATTTGGATTTTCAATCTCAATTTTTGATTATGAGCGTCCCTGATGAAGGTTATTCCAGAAACATGTCGTGTGCACTAAATTATATATCTACGTTTTTACTACACACCAATAAAAGAGATAATTTTTTTTACACAAAACAGTTCTTACACAAGGCCTTTGTCTCAATGACTGTTTAGGGACCTTCAGAAAAAAAAAATAGCATGTACTTTCATTTATGTCTAGCTATGACATTGTATTTAATATCTTGAATACATGCTGTATTGGTGTATTATCCCTTATTTTCTGCTGATTTAGACAATTGTTTTAGTTTAAATATAACCATAACCAACTTGTTTAGGCCCTTTGATTGTCTTGCCCCCCCCCCCACAACATCATATATTATTTGGCTTTTCAATCTTTTGACTTTTGAAGGGGTTATACAAGGAACGCACCGATTGCACTATTATATGTACAGGTTTTTGTTTTGTTTTTGTCTTTTGTGCTAATATCCTGAAGGTGATAATTGAGATTCTATGTTCCTGCATAGAAAGAGCTCATTAAGATTATAACTTGCCCATTATCACATATCAGTTTGTCTCGTACATAGATTGATTTTTTTTTGGTGCTTTAACGCCACTTTCAGCGATATGTCAGCTATATCATGGCGACCAGTTTTAGTGGTGGAAGAAGCCGGAGTACCCGGAGAGAACCACCGACCATGGGTAATCAACTGGTAAACTTTATCACTTTCGGCTGCGAGTCGAGTGCACCCTTTTTGTAATTTACAAAGCTGGGTGCGAACACACGCCTTATTGGTGATAGGCTTGTATGAGTTGTTAGGTAATCCAACTACCTAACTGATTGAGCCACCCGAGCCCACATAGATTGAATCAGTTCCAATAACATGATATCCAAAATATTTTTTTTCAGGTAAACATTATGATTAGTAAATATTATGGAGTTTATCAGCAGGGGATAACAAAAAAAAAATAATTATGAGTAAAAAATGGTTTGATATTTTATTTTTTAGAGGAAAGATATTTGTCGAGTTTTGATTGGACCATTTCACACAACGAGTTAAGTGATACATTGCAATATGTGAATAATGTATTTTATACCAATTAGCAAGGTAATCTCTATTGACAAGATATTGGTTGTCGACATGCGAATATATTGCTTGTAAATACCCTACTATATAAGGTAATAAAAACTTAAATGGATAATTTAGTGCACATGTCACGTTTCTGGAATAAACTTCATCACGTAGGCTCTAAGACAAAAGTTTGGAAAGCCAAATAATTTCAAAGTCTGTTGGGAGCTAGAAAACAAAAGGGCCTAAACATGAAAGCCACAATCGAGGATAAAACTGTTTAATTTGACTCAACATGCAGTATGAGAGAGGATACATAGCTAAGCCTACTACCGGTCGTCGCTACGACGGTTGTCGATAGAGGACACAGTAAGCATCCCAGTTAGGTATGTGCGGACACATTCGACAAGGTGTCGTACGAGTAAAGCCACGTAAGAAAAGATTTTACATAGAAAACACTTAATTTTAGGTTACTCCACCCATTTTTGGGAAATGGTATACAGCAAACTTCTTATCTTAAGTATTTCATAAGGAAATGTTTGGTTACTCTTACTTCCCCCCTTTATACTTAAAGTAATATTACACCAGTTTGGGATGAAAAAAAAAATGTCCCCTGAAAATTCCATTTGGAATACGGCGGTACTTTAACTAAGATACTCATGCATGTTTCAAGTCGAAATATGTTCCCAACAACTAGAAATCTGCAAATCCGTGTGCATGTTTGCTGTCCTCGCCATTGTTATGGAGACTAATTAACTTTCGGTTGTTTCGTTCCGATGATTGCCGATCATTATACCTCGTGAAGAAAAGCTTTGGTCCGATGATTGCCGATCAAGAAAAGATAAACGGGTGTGTTCGATTTGCGTTTCAATTAATGGTTATTATTTTAATTGTGAAAATTTCTTATCAAATTTTATTTGCAGAAGTTTGTCAATGTTTAAATACGATAAATATATCACAAATAAACATATCAACATAAAATTAAATGTCTACTTTTGACAGCCAGGTTTACAAAACGGAGATAATTTAAACACAAATCGAACACACCCGTAAAACGATCTTCCCGAAAAAGTTCAAATCTTGGGTCACGCGCATATCATTTGCATTACTGTTGTTAACAAAAGTAATTATCTGCTGTCAAATTTTTGCGATTTGCTCATAAATTCTGCTTTTGAGCGGATTTTTAATGTTATGCAGTTTATTTTTTTTAAATAAAGTGGCATTTTAAGTAAAAATATTTAATCCAAAAATTTTATGATATTGTGGTGTAATATTACTTTAAGATACTATGGGAACATGTACCTCAACATACGGTAACTCTAAGATATGCAATGAGGTATCTTAAAGTTAAGGAGAGGCGTACTTGATACAACATTGTCTGATAAAAATTTGTCAGTTACTTGCGGAAAGTCGGTGGTTTTCTCCGGGTATTCCACCAATAAAACTGGGCACTACGATAAAACTGAAATATTTTTGAAAATGGGGTTAAAACACATTAACGCCTAACCCTTAAAGTTAACGAAATATTCAAAGTTTTGTTATTCAAATAAAATAATGTACATGTACTACATGTAATGGTATGTTGATATCAATATAGATACGACAAAGGCTTCATGTTTTAGATTTTTTGATATTTCCTCGTTTATGGGCGAATTTATTATACACACCTCATTTTTTCATGTCTTTTCACTTCCCGTTAGATATATAAGATCTATTATTAAACTTCTTCAATTTCTATTGTTATATGTGTATGTCTTTGACACCTTTATTTTACAAGCTCTTGTTTTTATCTTGTATTATTGATCCTGGCATTAGAATGAACATTCACTGATCTTGATATTGTATAGTCCATGTTATGTTGTTACTGTAGTTCATTTTGGTGATAGTGGTGTTTTCCTTATGTATGGAAGAGTTTGAAGATACTAAAGGGGTAATCAGAATCCGTATATCGAAGAAGAACAGACAACAAAATGGCAAAAAGAAAAAGGACAAAAGGACAAACATTCTACAAAACAAACATATAAAGCTAAAGATCGAGTAAAGATGTATTAATTTTTATTGTTTTGTTAAAACATACATATAAAGCTAAAGATCGAGTAAAGATGTATTAATTTTTATTGTTTTGTTAAAACATACATATAAAGCTANTAATTTCTGTCTATGATTAAGAAGACTCATACCTTCTGCGAGTTTTTCCTTTGCTTTCGAAATTCCCTCCTGTGATGGGTTGTTCATATCCAACACGTTATCAGCCTCTTTGATTTTGCTTAAAATTTTGTTGTTGTGTTTAAATTGTTCCTCGTTTCCCCGGCGTTTGAACTTATGTCCGTCCGACAGCGTCGCCTCAATTTTTGTAATTTGTGTTTCTGCTAGCCTCTGTTGCTGGTCTTGCACCTTTCCCATTTCATTAGAAATTAAATCCTTCAACTGAGACATTAATGAATTTTGACTTTGAGTCACAGCGTTAACAACTTCATGCCTAATTTGTTGTTGAATGTCGGCGTCCATTTTTGACATGTACACCATGGAACGGCGGCTAGAAATGACTCTACCTGTACAAACTATTTTAAATACCTCTATCGGGTCCACCCGATTGGTCACATTCACGGAACATACCGTTAATACATACATTTTCCCGCTATTACTACCGAACCGCGGGAAAATTCATTTGTAAATAAAATGAAATATGCATGTTTTTGGTTTTTCGGTTTTTTTTTTGCTTTGTACAGAAAATTAATTTATAATTTAAAGGAACATCTGACTTGCATCAAAGGGGAAATTATAAATAGAAAATTTTACTCAAATCTGGTTATGTGCATTTCAATTTTATTGCAATGATCGAACCAGTAACAAAATCTACACTCAAAGATGCATTTGTTGTATTGTAATCTTACATTGTTAATAAATGAAACAGTAACAAAATCTACACTCAAAGATGCATTTGTTGTATTGTAATCTTACATTGTTAATAAATGAAATTCAAAATCTACAAGTAATTAATTTTTGAAACTTATTCTCCGTTAGTCGCCTATCCACAAATGATATCTTATACGAAAAAAAAGCTGGGTTAAAATTGATTATTGCGTCGTAAATATAATCTCTTTGAAGTCGAGCTATTGTTACTGAGTCGATGCAAATAATGTAAACAGTCAAGTACATGTGTTGTGTACGTGATATCCCACTCGAATACACCTTGATAGTTATGAATAGGTTCAAGGTCAAATTAGAGAGCCCCGACATAATTTAATCGCGGTAGGACAAGGCACAGGTTGGATACCAAAATTAGTTACCGGGAACTTTTTACGCATGGTGAATTTAATCACTACTTGTTTTATTAACCATGACTCTTTAAACGGCCATCGTAAAGGGTTGCTCGACTATGGTCTGTTTATTTATATCGTCTGTAATAAATAATAGGTATAGAAGAGGATATAAATAAAACAGACCAGAAGTCGAACACTCATTTACCTTGACCGTTTAAAGGGTCATGGTTAATAAAACCAGTAATGAATAGAATCATCAGGCTTAAAAAGTGGCAGGTATCTGATTTGAGAGGCCAGTTTTATGAATAGCTTTGCTGGGGATATTATTGTACAATTACAGATCAGCTCTTATTTTTATTATGTAAGTATTGTTTCTTGTTAATTACCCCGATATCATAAGACCCAAGGATACATGTACAATTAATTATATATGTGGAAATCAAACTTCCCAGCACAATCCCGGTGAAGGTTATTCCAGAAAAAAAAACCTATTACGCAGTAAATTATATATCTACATTTTTATCCATTAATAAAAAAAAAAAAGAACTTAAAATCAAAATCTGCAATGTCATCTGTAATTGAAGTTTTGTGAAAGCTCACATCCTTTCACAATTAAGATCGTAATAGTGAATGTAATCAGACATATAATGCTAAATCAACTCACATTTCCTGAACTGGTTGATTAAATCTCAGTATTCCTTTTTTTTATAACATTTGTGGGTTCTATTCAGTAGTGAATTCAAAATACAATAAACGAAAATAAAACAAAAGCACAGTAAATAATGCAATTTAATTTAAATTAAATTCATTTATTATTATTAATCGAAATACTCCCATGACATAAGCTGCTATTTCGTTTCAATATGCTAAGCGGCCACAATGAGTATTTAAACGGTCCACTCGACATGTGCGGCCATTTGTAGCACGATGAATCACTGTGTGTACTTTAACGCGGAGAGGACACGTGGAAAAAGTTGGAAAAAAAAACAAATTCAGTCTGCATTGAATTCCTTTGATAAGTATAATTTTGTTCCTTTTAAATACTTTTAATTTGGTACATTGAAGTAATTTCGAAATATTACAGTATTATTCAATTAAAGTCAACGATAATTTGTATAGAATATAAATTAAAAACGTTACTGTATTTTTTGTCAAAACTTTATCAGATAACATGGTTTTACATCAGTTATTAGCTAGTATTTAATGAATTTTAAGTGGGACATGTTGTATCGGGCTATTAGGGAGGAAACCTCGTGCAGCTCGACATTTTGCAGGTGGTGTGTTTGATTGATATTATTATGTTATTGTTATTTATCAGGCATTTCTCTAATTCTTGTTCAATTTTCACACTTCTCAACCCGTGTGATAAAAAATCGATAATCAACGTGTGTATCACTTTGTTCTCAGTCGCTGATTGGTCGATTACGAATTACGTAATTTTCTATGCTCATCTTAGCAACGTTTAACAAAATGTAAACAAATCGCGTCGTCTGCTTTATGAAATATTAAAAAACATGTCAGATTTCCTCTTGCCGGTGTTTGATTCTTTTTCTCACTAATATTTTATTGAAAGTACAGTATTTTCCTTCATGAAACATGACGTGGCACATATTTTGACGTCATTGAAGAATGACGTCAAAGGTACGGAAAAGGACATATAGAAATACGAAAAAAATGAAAATAAAAGACACAAATATATTTAATACGTTTGGATTCTGTATTAAAAAAAAACAATGGTTAAATCCGTAATATATCTGTTATCCAGCTATCAGACAGGGTATATATAATGTGACATTCCGGCTTAGGATATATATTTATAAAGGATCTATCGGTGCACGACAAATTTTGGGAAATGGCACCTTGGGGGTCACTTGCAAATATTTTTTAGTCGTTCATTAGAGAAACAATCTCTTAGAGACTATATATATTAACGATTATGTATTGATTATATACTGATATGTTTGATATCCGCTCAGTTAATTATACGCTCACTCGCAATTAATTATTCAGATTTTGACATGCAGCCCAGACGTCAGCAAGGTAGAAGACGCCGGCAGCCATATCAGTTGAGGCCCCGAGATCAAAATCAACCGGCACACCATGCTAGAACAAATAGATGCCAAAACCCAAACCCTGTACAGCCATATCCAGTGCCTGATGTGCAGAACCCTGCTCCTGTCGTTGATCCAGCACCTGAACGTGATCATGTGCCAGTTCCAGTTGTTCAGAATCCCGACCCTGCACCTGTATTTCCAAGACAAAATCATGTACCTCAAGTCTCAGCAAATCAAGCTGCACAGCCTCAGGGTAATACGGTATCTTTAGATATTAATTATGATAATTCAGTAGCTCAAAATGATCCACTTCTCATTCCCAGTTTCACAAATGAAACTGAAACTGATGTATTTATTTCTCAAACTTTAAAAAGTAAAGTTTGGAACTTTGAATATCTGGATCTGGCACTATTTTTACGACAAAATTTTGAAAGTAATGTAGGTCAAAAACCTTGTAGTCTCGAAGTACTTGACGGAAAACTTGTATTACAGCAGAGGGTAAATAAGATAAAGGTTATAGATAACATCAATTTATGGACAGATGCATTTTTAAATTTTACAATGGTGCTTATTGAAAATCACCCATCTAAGGCCACTGAACTCCTGAGATATATGTATATTATTAGAAATGTAGCAGAAGAAAGTCCATCGTCAAGATGGTTGTTATATGACTTGCAATTCAGGCTAAGGGTATCGAGAAACCCAACAAAAAGTTGGGCTAGTATTGATGGAGAACTTTGGCTTCGCTTCATTACTACGTTTGTAAACAGTACAATTAATTATACACAAAGAACATCAAAATTTCATTGCTATGATTATAATTACAAGGGTGGTTGCAACAGATTAAATTGTCAGTATAAACATACATGTATCAAATGCTCGCTTCAACATCCGAGCATTCACTGTGTTAGTTATCTAGCGCGGGGCATTCCGAACACTACAACACGCACACAAATAAGGGGTACAGCCTATCAGAATAACCAAAATTTGCAAAGACCTAGCCAAATGAGCAGGCCTAGGCTCCCTTTAAGTTTTAGATAAATAATTTAATGAATGCTTTCGGAAAATTTGTTTTATTTTCAGAAGCGGTAGAAAAATCACCAGTTAATACTAGAGAATTGCGCAATATGTTGATGAATTATACCGACTATGAAAGCGCAAATATTTTGATAGATGGTTTTACATACGGGTTTAAAATAAATTACACAGGCCCTCGTACTCCAGTTGTTTGTAAAAATTTTAAATCCATATACCAATACCCTGATATTGCATTACAAAAAATTCAAAGTGAGATTGATTTTGGTAGAATAATGGGTCCATTTTCACATCGCCCCATATCAAACCTCAGATGCAGTCCTATAGGAATGGTGCCTAAAAAAACGGGAGGATTTAGGCTTATTACACATCTTTCATACCCAATAGGTCAAGGAATAAATTCTTATATCGATCCTTATTTTTCGACGGTTCAGTATTCTCCGTTTGATAACGCCATTTCAATAGTGCAACGTTTGGGGGAAAATGCTCTTTGTGCAAAATCTGATATTAAATCAGCATTTAGGCTTCTGCCTATATACCCAGGTTCTTTTGACTTGTTAGGTATACAGTTAAATGGAAATTTCTATATCGATAAAATGCTTCCAATGAGGTTATCACAAAGCTGTTCATATTTTGAAAAATTTTCCTCCTTCATAGATTGGGCTGTTAAAAGAGAGAGTAATAGTGAAAACATTGATCACTACTTAGACGATTTCTTTTTCGTAGGTTTGGCAGGAACAAATGACTGCCAGGTTTTGTTAGACAATTTTTCTAGTGTCTGTGACCGCTTAAATGTCCCTTTGGCTAAAGAAAAAACGGTTGCCCCTACGACAGTCATAGAATATCTAGGCCTGACCATTGACACCGGAAAGATGATTGTAAAAATTTCAGAAAATAAGATATCTGAATTGAAAGACAAGATTATGTTTGTTATGGGGAATTCAAAAGTAACATTGAGGACACTTCAATCTTTGGCAGGTTCCTTAGCATTCTGTACAAAAGCACTTCTAGCAGGGAGAGCTTTTTCTAGACGTATCTATGCTGCTACAAGCAAAGCTAAAAAGCCACACCATTTTATCAGGGTGACAAATGCTATGAAATATGATCTTTTGGTGTGGAAAGAGTTTCTGCAAGATTTTAATGGTATTTCTTACATACCAGAGATAAATTGGTCATCAAATTATGATCTTGAATTGTACACGGATAGTGCAGGGGGTTCAAGTAAGGGATGTGCTGCAATTTTTGCAGGGAAATGGGTTTTCATGCAGTTGCCTGCAGCATGGAAAAACACCCCTGTTCTCAGGGATATTACGTATTTAGAATTGATACCAATAGCATTAGTTATTTATCTTTGGGGTCACTTGTTAAAAAACAAAAAAGTTATATTTTTCTGCGATAATGAAGCTGTAGTATTTATTCTTAATAACAAATCCGCAAAATCAGAAAGAGTCATGACACTGCTCAGATTTGTTGTCTATTGGACTTGAAAGTCAAACATTCAGTCAAAAGCAAAACACATTTTTTCATCCTTTAATAAAATTGCAGATTATATTTCTCGTGGGCAGGTCGAACAGTTCAGACAGCTGGCACCATCAGCAGATCGATGTCCTTGTCGAATCCCTGTGGAGGTCTTGAGCCTTTTGTGGTAGAAGCAAATGCAATATTTCAAGCGTCATTATCTACAAATACATGGAATTCCTATGAAACCGGCATATCCGCCTTCAACAAATTTCGTGAAAACTACAATCTTGATGTAATTTGGCCTCCACCTGTTAATCATATTTCAAATTTTATTGCATTTTTGGCTTACAATTCTTACATGCCTTCAACAGCCAAGACATATGTGTCAGCATTAAGTTTTTCATTAAAATGTAAAGGTTTGCAGGACACCACTCAACACTTTATTGTTAAGCAAATGTTAAAAGGAATGAACAAATTATATGGTACGTCTGACATGCGACTGCCTATAACTGTCCAAACGATGAAACAATTTCCTACTGCATTAGTGCATGTGTGCTCATCACGTTACGAGGCTGTCATGTTCATGTCTGCTTTTGCTCTTTCCTTTTCGGCTTTACTTAGAGTGGGAGAATTTGCTTGCACAAGTTCAAATGAATCTGAGAAAATAATTCAGAACAATGATATAAATTTTGATTATGATAAAACTTTGTCATTGCGATTAAGATATTCGAAAACAGATCAATATGGGAAATCTTGTGTGCTAAAGATTGATGATAATATTTTACCATTTAGCACATATTCTGCACTAAAGGCATATTTAAATATCAGACCTAAATTTGATGGGCCACTTTTCTGTCACCTTAATCGCAGTGTATTAACAAGAACACAATTTCTCTCAGCATTACAGTCATCCCTACAATTTTTGGGCTATAATACTCATAGAATTAATACACATTCTTTTAGAATGGGAGCAGCCACATATTATGCCATGCTTGGTCTTAATGAAGATGAAATTTAAAAAAAGGGCAGATGGAGCTCCAACTCTTACCAACGTTATATTAGATTATAATTCAGTCTTAGTCTATTTAGGTTTACAAACAGTTTGGATTGTTGGAAGCTCCTTGATACGAAAAGCGGCTGAACACACAAGAAACCGGTCTACGGGTAGAAACCTAGGACTGGAAAGATATGGTGTACAGATTATATGGGTGGGAATGAATAAAATGAGGTGGAGCCATTTGACGTCACTGATACAGGGTCTGTTGAATTTGTATGGCTTTCCTAGTGCAGTACTTATACACTGTAGGGGTAACGATATTGGGCATACTGAAACTCCTTGTGGCTTACTCACTTATCAAATAAAAGTTACGCTTGTTTCATTGTTCATTGAAAGATTACCAGGTTGTCCTATCATATGGTCTTCTATTTTGCCACGCATAAAATGGCGCCTGTCAAAAAACACAGCAAAAATGGAAAAAACAAGGAAGCGAATCAACCGTCATGTCAGATCTTACTTTTTGAACAAAGACTGTTATGTCATAAAATATCCAGATTTTGATGACAAGCTGCCAGCACTATTTGATCCAGATGGTACTCACTTGTCTTTCATTGGCAACGATATTTTCATTAATGCCATACGGGGGGCCTTAGAAACATTCTTTAAGTATCCATATATACATGTTTACCCTTATAATTAGGCTGGTAATTTGTCTGGTGTTTTTTTTCTCAAATTTGTTTGGCAGTGATCATACTTTCAGTTCTGAAAGTATTCTCATTGGCGGAATTTGATGAAAAGCAGTTCTAACCACTATGGATCGCCCAGTGGTATTATTTTCATCATTTACTGATGGACAATTGATGTTGATTGTGATTGAATTTTTGATTGTAACAGTAATATTAAAGCCATGACAAATTTACCAGCAAAATCAATGTGTTGTTGTATCACTGAGATATTTGAACAGTTATGAGTTTTTATTGAACATTGATGAATGAGCTATTGATTATATTGAGAATTGATTCATGCAGTTGTTCAAGCTTTTGATTGGTGAACCTGATGAAATGATCAGAAAAATAAAAAAAAATTAAGCTGTGAAAAATTTATTTCAAGAAATTAAAGGTATAAAGTAGCAATTATAGTTATATCGTGATAACATGACAAACTGGACAAACGCAACAATACTTTAAGAACACGAATGTGTTAATTAAATGGACAATTGGTTTTTTCTGCATTTATTTATTGAGAATATATTTAATAACTGTTGCTCCCAAAAAACAATATTAAAGAAAATATAGCGAATTTGATTTTCTTTTAATTAACAGTGACGTCACAGCCTGGAAAATGGTCGGATATGTCTACTTCCGTTCCAGACACCAAAATACTTCGCTTGAATCAAGGACGACAATTAAACTGACATGCATTATTGTTAAAGATAATTCAAGCTAATTTGGTTTGTAATAGTGTTCGATTATATTATACAGATATATCATGTTTGGGAGGGGTATTTGCGAAAAATACCAGTACGAAACATTTCCCGAGCCGAATGGCGAGGGAAATTTAGTCTCAAGACTGATATTTGTCGCAAATACCCCTCCCAAACATGATATATCTGTTTAATTACACCGAATGTTATTTAGAACACTGGCTAAATAAATAATACCTTTTGTTTGTCGTTTTCAGGACCTAACATGATGTATTTGTTTAATTCTACCGAATGATGTTACATAAAACGCACAACTGATAACGTTTTACAAATGTTACAAGCGTCTCGGTGAAGGGTAAAAACGGCAAATACGATTTTGCAAATTCCATGAAAAAAAGTTAAATCTTATGCAAATACACCTACATGAAGTAAAAATTCTGCAAATTCACAATGAAAGGCCTGAATTTGTAAAAAAAAATATCACGACTATTAACCAATCAGAATCCAGCATTCTTATACAAGGTGTAATTATATTTTCAAGCATTGCACTTTAATGTACGGTGCTGGTGCTTTAAATTGGTGCATTGTTAATTAAAAAACTAGAATTGTTTCCTTTAAAAGGGGTATCATACACTACAGGGAGATAACTCTTTAAAATCAGTGGAACGTTTTGATCATATGATGTTTGTATGCAGATTTCAAGCATCTCGGTGATCAAAACCACAGAGAGAAAAGCTGCTATGTGGTTAGTGAATTTATTGCTCTGAGTCTGTTGGTTGGAATTTGTTAAAATTTTGATATTTATTACAGTGGATATATTCAAACACACTGCCAAATAAATAAGAAAATTAAACGAGCAGATCAAATTTTACCTGAAGTGTATGGTACCACCATACTATACAATTTAAGTATGTTGCCGATTGATGTAAATTATTATAAATTAAGGAATATTAATAATGATTGTCGATGAAATCCACAAAATAACCATGGATAGTACATACAACACTTTTCATAATCGCGATCGTATATAAGTTGGATGTATAACTACACATGCAATCAGTGCATATCACCACTAAGGTTTTGAGTTCGAATCCCACCCAGGCGAGGTGTACTCTATACAACATTATGTGACAAAGTTTGTCTGTGACTTGCGGCAGGTCGGTGATTTTCCCCGGATACACCGGTTTCCTTCACCAATAAAACTGGCCGCCATGATAGAACTGAAATATTGTTGAAAGTGGCGTTAAACACCATTCCTACCCTAACCTAACCTTCTCAGAAACATTACAAACTAGAGTTTATTATAAACCTTGACTCTTTATCACCGGTTTTTGAACTTTTATTATGATAAATGAACAAGAAATGACTGTTTGATATAATATATTAAATAATACCCCATACCCGGTGTCAACTTTAATGTCGATAATATCACGTAGTAATTTATTACTTCTTTAGTATGCTTCCTTATTACCAGAATATGTGTGTTTAATGTTTTCTCATATCTAATTAAATATACAATGTATCTGTGAGTACCATCTTTTAGAAAAGCAACACGATGCATTGATTGTGTTAATAGGTAAATTCAGTGTAGAATGTTGTGTTGTTGAATGTATAAAATGTGATCTTATTTCATTTTAAATTAAAAATAATAATAATAGCGATTTGAAAACAGAAAGGTATTCATGGGCATGTTCCGTTTGTCCGAATCACAATCCTCATTCATGACTTATTACCGTTTTTTTAACAAAGATTAACACGACGGATGCCACTAATGGAGCAGGAACGACGCACCTTTCTGGAGAAACCTGGATTCGCCCCGATTAAGACTGCTCAATATTAAATTTTCTATGTAATGTTTTGTAGATCATTGTTTGTCTTCTTTTTCCGTTCTGCTGTAGACATTATTCTTGATTGATGTCTTCTGATCACCAAATCGTTATCCTCAACTTTTCTTATATTCCATTTTGATGCCACTCTTTAATCCGAGGAATCCTGTCGAGACAATGTAGGTGATAGGTTTCGAAGAAGTTTTCTAATTAACCATGCTTGTTATTTACACGGCCACTTGTGCAACGTATATGAAGTATTACAGAGTGTCACATTGATTCTTTTATCAGATAATTATAGAAATGTGTCTTGTACAACAAATACAACCTGATTAGAGGTTATCGTTTAACATCCGGTTAGTAAAAATTAGTTATATTCATGACAAGAACAAGCTTACAATCAATAAATCATGTTGATAGAAAGAGATACTGGGGTGAATCAACTAGATGAATGTTTTGATGTTTGTTTGTTTATTTGCTGGTGTTTAACGCCACTTTCAACACTATTTCAGCTATATCATGGCGATGAGTTTTATTGGTGGTGGAAACAAGAGAACCCAGAGAAAACCACCGACCTGTCGCAAGTCGCTGACAAACTTTATCGCATAATGTTGTACACCTCGTCTAATTGAGATTCGAACTCACAACGCCAGTGATGATAGGAACTGATTGCATAGATAGCTGTAAATCCAACTACCATACAACCAAGACCACGACAGCACTCTGAATGTTTTGAATTACCACAGGAAAAAGACAATAACAAAATATTGCTCATTAGCAGCTGTTTAAAGCATCACACAACTAATTCTCCAATCAGAGCTTAGAACATATACACAAGTAGTTACCAGAGATTAGAAGATATACAAAAGTAGTCAACAGAGCTTAGAAGATATACAAAGGTAGTCAACAGAGCTTAGAACATATACAAAAGTAGTCACAAGAGCTTAGAAAATAAACAAAAGTAGTCAACAGAGCATAAAGCATATACAAAAGTAGTCAACAGAGCTTAGAACATATACAAAAGCAGTCAACAGAGCTTAGAACATATACAAAAGTAGTCAACAGAGCTTAGAACATATACAAAAGTAGTCACCAGAGCTTAGAACATATACAAAAATAGTCACCAGAGCTTAGAACATATACAAAAGTAGTCAAAAGAGCTTAGAACATATACAAAAGTAGTCAACAGAGCTTAGAACATATACAAAAGTAGTTACCAGAGCTTGGACGATATACAGAAGTAGTCACCAGAGCTTAGACGATATACAAAAGTAGTCAACAGAGCTTAGACCATAAACGAAAGTAGCCAGCAGAGCTTAGAACATATACAAAAGTAGCCACCAGAGCTTAGAACATATACAAAAGTAGTCAACAGAGCTTAGAAGATATACAAAAGTAGTCACCAGAGTTTAGAACATAAACAAAAGTAGTCAACAGAGCATAGAGCATATACAAAAGTAGCCACCAGTATTTAGAACATTTCAAAAGTAGCTAACAGAGATTAGAACATAAACAAAAGTAGTCAACAGAGCTTAGAACATATACAAAAGTAGTCAGTTTTAGATATAAAAAAGTTCCTGTGGTTTTGTTATATTTTGAAAATGTGGTGGTATTTAGTTGTATTTTAATCCTTTATGGAGGTCATGATGTATGACCTATAAATACTGAAATTCAGAAATGACGTTTAAACATCCCATGATATTTTGACAGAACGTAGAGGAATCCTGAACATTTCAGAAAATATATGGTGTTGAAAAGGTTAAGCTTCCGAGTACATATACAAAAGGTTAAGCTTCCGAGTACATATACAAAAGGTTAAGCTTCCGAGTACATATACAAAAGGTAAAGCTTCCGAGTACATATACAAAAGGTTAAGCTTCCGAGTACATATACAAAAGGTTAAGCTTCCGAGTACATATACAAAAGGTTAAGCTTCCTAGTACATATACAAAAGTAGTCAGTTGTAGATTAAAATTCGCTTTGTTATATTTTGAAAAATATTAAATGTAATGGCATAAACAAAATTGGTAGTTGAAGATCAATATATAAGGATTAATTTGAGCCAAAATGTGGTGGCATTTAATTGTATTTTGATCATTGATGGAGGACTTGATGTATAACCTATAAATAGTGAAATTCCGAGAATGACGTTAAAACATCCCATGATATTTCAGAAGAATCGTGAATATTTCAGAAAATGTATGATGTTAAAAAGGTTAAAAACATATTTAGTTGACAACTTTAAATACGATTTATAGAATAAATCTTTTATGCGAAGAAATGAAACAGTACAGTTATGAATGAATATTCATGAGGGTATGCGCACGCATTATTTCATTCCTTACTAGCTGCTCGTGAAAATCGTCGTGTAAAAATTATCGATCAATTGTCATCAAAATTATTTATTTTCTCTTACACCAGTGATACAAAATTTTTATGTTATATTTATGGACTTATATGTACCAAAAGATGGCGACATTGATAAAGTGATCGATATTGTTGCTTGACAATTACTTTTGTTTTAAAATATGTGAACTGGTGCTGATGTGGAACAATGAGTGAATGACCAATATGGCGAAGTGATTTTGTGTGTGGTCACTTGTTGTTCAGATACATTTTCTAATCAGTAATTGTTACATATAATATATACGGAAAGAATATTGGAACTTGTTGTTGAAGATACTTTTGCCGTTTTTATTTATATAAATAATTTAATTGGACATTTAGCATTCTGCAGTGAAAGCGTTGACCAGGAAAGTATTACGTCACCGGAATGACAAACTACAGTGTAAAAATAGATTAGTTGCATAGATCCACTGATAGATGGCGCTGTTTTGAGAGTTACATACTACTAGGGGTCGCTGTCATACAGACCGGAAACAGGATTAGGATTAGCTTACATTTCGATATATATACGTTTCTGTGACTATTTTATTATCAGGTAAATTGACTGTAGTATTTATTAATTGAAAATGAAATCGTTTATATTAGGCAGCTCACACGTCACTCGATTAAAGATATATATTAGAACGCATCAGGTTCAGTTAGCAAGGCACCAATTAAAAATCCTAGGTGTGAATGGGGGAATGGTCAGTTCTCTCTTTAGATATTTAGTAGACATTAATAAAATTTAACCAGATGTTGTTGTGCTTCAAATCAGCAGTAACGACGTGGGAAACATAGAAAATTATGTTGAGTACGTAGGAAATGCAATAAAGTATTTTATAGACATGCTATATGATATGAATGTCCGACATGTTATTGTTGGGTTGTTGTTCAATCGTAACTGGGTTTTACCAAAACGAGGATTAACGGTTTATCAATACAACGAAAGAGTTTATGATCTGAATTGTGAACTGGACAAGATGGCTTCATATTGTGACAATAAAATGACATTCTGGGTCCATAAGGGTTTACAGTACCCATCTTGCCCTATTCTTAAAACAGATGAAGTGCATTTAAATGATGAGGGGAACAGAAGATCGTTGACCAGTATACGTGGTGCCCTGTTGTTTGCTGAGAATAGTTACAATAGTAACAAAATTTAAAAACAAAATAAATAAATAAATAAATAAATAAATAAATTGAAGACAAATGTTTTCAATTCACAGTAATGTGATAGATTTGTAGATTACAGGTATGATACATACATGGTTACCAGAACACTACATACATGTATACAGTACTTACAAGCAAACTTTATATATACTGAACACATGTACACTTTCAAAACTTGAATAACATTTTGAACTGGGACATGGTAGTATACACAATTCACACAAATTATAGCTACAGGCGTATACACGTGCATGATTTAATTTATTACAAAACATTCATGTACAATTGGGGTACTAATATTTATTAAATGTAAATTATGTACATGTAGTAATGTATATGTAGCTCTTTGATGCAATTCACTAAGAGGTAGCTCTTTACTACAATATCAGTACAGTATTTTAAAGTGTAGCTCTTTGCTACAATATCAGTATATAATATTTTAAGTGTAGCTCATTGCTACAATTTTATCATAGAGTATCTTAAAGTGTAGCTCTTTGCTACAATATCAGTATATAGATGTAGTATTTTAAAGTGTAGCTCTTTGCTACAATATCAGTATAGACATTGTACATGTAGTATTTTAAAGTGTAGCTCTTTGCTACAATATCAATATAGTATACACTATTTTAAGGTGTAGCTCTTTGCTACAATAACATTGTACAGTAATGTAAAGTAGCTCTTTGCTACAATATCATTGTACAGTAATGTAAATTAGCTCTTTGCTACAATATCAGTATATAGTGCTCTAATGTGTAGCTCTTTGTTATGAAATCAATAAACAGTAATGTAAAATTTAGCTCTTTGCTGCATTAATAGTAAAGGTACATGTATGCTTGTTGCTACAATATTAATATACACATAATAGTATACACATTAAATGTACAGTAAATGTAGGTATAGCTCTTTGCTACAATATCAGCATACAAATGTAGATCCATGTTACAGTATCAATACATCCAGGTACATGTGAAATAAAATGTACATGTAGTAAGGGAATTGAACGAGGAAGCACTTTGCTACGATTAAGGATGAAAAGATTTCCAAATGTACAAAAAATAGCTCGTTTTATAGAAATGACAATTACATGTAATGAGGAATGCATTTCCTGGGGGATAATTAAGAGTACAATGTATACTGTACATGTATACATGTGATTTTATAAAAACATATAAACAGTTTTATAGGGTGAACAATGCTGTTCATAAGAAATTGACACAATTCAGTTTAATTTTTCAGAATGCCACCCACCAAGACTACGACTGAAAGGCGGTCATCCAGAATCCGACAAAGGACAACAGGACAACCACATACGCTAGACGTTTCAACTATTCCAAATAGGACAGTGAACACTGAAGCACTGGAACATGTAGAAAACAATTCCACAAATATCGTATTGAACTCAGTAAGGGAGCTTTCAAATACAGTGAAACAATTACAGGAACAAATTAACTCAGTTAAAAACACAGTGAACAATATTACACAAGAGACGAGTACAGGAAGCAACGTCTTAAGACGATTCGATGTGTCACAGACCATCAGTTCGGAACCTACACGTACATCACCACCAACATTTACTGATAGTATTCCTAACATTTCAGGTAGTGAAGACTTGTTGAATACATCTAACAATAATACAAATATACAAAATGTAGTTGTAGGTCCATGTAATAATATTTCAGTGTCTTCTTACACAAACACTTTCAATGATAGTAATGTCCAAACTAAACAAACATTTCAACCGGCACTGCCTTTGGCTTGTACAGTATCTGACGAAATGAAGGCCAAAATATAGGCCAATGAATTTATTAATTTTGGTCAATTACTCTCTGAGGAGGAAAATTTTGACAAACCTAAAACCATAACGGATGAGCGTAATATGTTCAATAAACCACAGCTGGCATTTCAAGAGCATAGTAAGAAAATTAAAACGTTAGATCAGTGGATAACCGCTTTTTCTAAATATATGACAATATATTGTCAAAAGTATCAGGATGCAGTGGGGGACCTCATGAAATACATGGAAATGGTTAGGGAAATTGCAAGTGGTGATGGTCAATGGCTAAAATATGACCAAATATTTAGGAAATCAAAATGTCAGCTGAGGGTTTCTTGGGCCAATATGCATCAAGAACTGTGGTTGAAGACGATGCACAAAACACCTGATTTGACACAAGAGATTATAAATGGTACAGTGCAGCAAAATGTACATGTAGTTGGTCAACATTTTAGTAATGTACAGACCCTGGATCGTTTAACTTAACAGATATTTCGTATCATTTGCGTTTTTCGTTTGTTTCGTTTGCGTGTATCGGTCGTTCGTTTTTCGTTTTCCGTTCGTTTGCGTTTCGTGCGTGTAATTTGTTCTTTCGTTTCGTGTATCGTTCGCCAGTTTAATTAGACGAACACACGAAGCGAAATACGAACGAACGAAATACGAACGAACGATACACGAAACGAACGATACACGAAAAGAACGATACACGAAAAGAACGCACGCTACGATTTCCAGTTTAAAATAATGACTACAATTTCAATCTTACTATTACTAAAAAAATTTAATTATAGTGTAAACAAAATTTTACATATACAAACATGTATTTCCTTTATTTACATGTACCAGTAATTTTGTACAATAAGGGAAAACATATTTAATAAATGAATTTTTTCTATAATTTACTCTAGGACAAATAAACAAGAAATCATCTACATGTATGTAAGCAAACGCCAGTTTCACCTGGAAAATACAAGCACTGCAGGTGTGAAATGTCAACTCTTATATTTGTAATTTCATTCTAATTAACAATTATATGACCTTTTCAAGACACACGCCTCTCGGACAGCTTAACCGAGAAAATAACTGAAACACCTATGTCTGGTTGGAATTGTCAATTCAGAATCCGAATAATTATAAATGTAAATTCTGTTTAATTATATAAATAGAAAGTCATATTTGGAAGTCAAATATATGAGATTTAAAATTTAATCATAAACATAATTATTAAACACATTGGTAATAAAAACTATTTAATATAAATTGTATTATCCTATTACTTTACCGACAAATTTATCATTTATATATATATATATAACTGGCTTATAAAATATAAGATTACAGAAATTAATCACATCAATTTGCACAAAAGTCATTCAAATAATAACACGATACTATTCGTGTATCGTGCGTTCTTTTCGTGTATCGTTCGTTTGTTTCGTGTATCGTGCGTTCGCTTCGTGTATCGTGCGTTCGTTTCGTGTATCGTGCGTTTATTTCATGTATCGTGCGTTGGTTTCGTGTATCTTGCGTTGGTTTCATGTATCGTGCGTTCGTTTCATATATAGTGCGTCTTTCGTGTCGTTCGTGTGAAGAGTTCATTCGTTTTTCGTTCGTTTGCGTTTCGTGCGTAGTGTAAACTTATACGACCCAGGGTCTGTACAACGGATTCCAAATGGTTATTGTGTGCGCTATCATACCAATAATTTTTGTCAACTGCCATGTAGATATACACGCAAATGCTATATTTGTAATAAATTACATTCAGCAAGCAAATGTTGGCATGGTAGTAATAGTCAAAATAACTTTAATATGAAATACCCTCAAGGGAATAATTTTCGTGCCTTTCGGGGACCATCACAACCCAGGAGTAGATTTACCCAATTAGGGCCACGTTCATTTCAATCTAACACACGGTTCATTAGGCCACCAATACGTTTCCCAAATAGTACCCCAACCTTCAAGCGATAGCCAAATGAGGGATATATCCAACAAAATTGACTGCAAAAAGTTGCCTACACCAGTTAATATATCAGTATTGCAATTTTACCTGCATAATTATGATAGAAATGAAAGAAAATTTATTTTGTCAGGGTTGTCGGAAGGTTTTTCTGTCTCATGTGACAAATCTAAATACAATTTAGAATGTAACAATTTGTTATCTGCAAATCAGCAACCAGGAATTGTTAAAGATAAAATTTGTAAAGAATTGGTTGCTGGTAGATTTGCAGGCCCATTTTTGTCTCCTCCGTTTGATATTTTTACAGTTTCACCGTTGGGTTTGTGTCCCAAGAAAGAACCAAATAAATTTAGACTTATGCATCATTTATCATACCCCAAGGGTAACTCTGTTCATGATTATATTACTAAGGAATGTTCTTCAGTTCAGTATACCCAAATAACTGATGCTAGAGCAGGTATCAAAAAGTTTAAAAGTCCATGTTACTTGGCCAAAACAGACATTTCTATGGCATTCCGTAATTTGCCTTTAAAACCTGAAGAATATCATTTATTTGGGTTTAGGTGGACTTCACTTTATTATTATGATAAATGTTTAGTGATGGGGTGTGCATCCTCTTGTCAAATGTTTGAACGGTTTAGTACAGGTTTGCATTGGATAGGACAAAGTTTTATGCTTCAGGGAGTGATGTTTCACATTTTGGATGATTTCTTAATTGTGGCACAAACAAAAGAGTTGACAGACTACTATATGAAAACATTTTTGCATATTTGCAAAGAAATAGGAATTCCAATGGCACCTGGCAAGACTATAGGTCCTGATACAAGTATTACTTTTTTAGGTATAGAACTTGATACTGTGAAACAAGAAGCTCGATTGCCACAGGATAAATTATCC
This sequence comes from Gigantidas platifrons, assembly GCA_002080005.1. Lineage (NCBI taxonomy): Eukaryota > Metazoa > Mollusca > Bivalvia > Mytilida > Modiolidae > Gigantidas > Gigantidas platifrons. The sequence continues at coordinate 70,056 of MJUT01006088.1, read as the reverse complement.
AAGTGTTTAGAAATAATTTGTGAATTTTTACATAGAAAAAAAGTCACCCTAAAAGAGCTTCAATCTTTATATGGTCTTCTTAATTTTGCGTATGATGTAGTCATTCCATGTCGGGCATTTTTACGCCGCCTTTTTGATCTAACCAGGGGCTTAAGGAAGCCACATCACACTGTGAAATTAAGTCGAGGGTGTAAGGATGACTTGCTTGTTTGGAAACAGTCTATGGAAGAGTTCAATGGAAAATGTTTTTTCTTGGATGAAAATTGGATAACAAATGATACTGTTCAGTTATATACTGATGCATCAGGGGCATATGGCTATGGGGCAGTTTGCGGTCAGTCTTGGTTTTTTTGTGAATGGAATGCCGAATGGATATCAGAAAATATCACATTAAAAGAACTTTATCCAATAATAGTTGCTATTGAAGTATGAGGGTACAGAATAGCAAACAAATCCATATGTTTCAATTATGGCGTTAGTTTATGTTTTAAACAAGCAGTCCAGTACAGAAAAAAGAGTGATGTTTTTTAATTAAGAGATTGGTCTTGCTAACATTACATCATAACATTTTGTTCTCTGCAAATCATTTACCAGGAAAACTTATATTAAGTGATGCTCTTTCCGTTTAAAGATTGCCAAGTTCAAAATGTTGATGCCAGATGCAGACAAATTTCAAACGAGTATTCCTCCACTGTCGACATTACCAACTTAAGTCAAACAGATCGTGAGTTAATGGATTCATCTTTGACAGGGTCTACAAAACATTTATACCTCAAGATATGGACAGATTTCAATAAATTTTGTGTAGATCATTTAAGTGCTACAGATGCTGTACTACCAATTCCTATTAATACTTTATCTTTATATTTGGCATCACTTTTTAATAGAGGTTATGCCCCTTTAACAATCTGCATATATAATTCAGCATTAAGTTACTGGCATAAGTTGAATAATGCACAATATCCAACATCGTCATTTTTTATCTTGAAGTTGTTACAGGGTGCAAAATGGAGAAGAATTAGGTTCGACAGTATTACAATGTCGATTCTGAATCGATTAGTGACAGCTTTGAATCAGACATGTAGTAACCTCTTTTATCAGCGTTTGTACAAAGCTATGTATCTGTTGACTTTTTGTGGATTTTTAAGGTTAGGGGAAATTACAGAGAGATCACAAAATTCATTGGATAGTCACTGTTTAAAATATTCAGATGTGGTGGTACAACATAATCATATTTTGATCTCATTTCAATCCTACAAGCACTCTATCCCTGGAAAAATGTGTAAAATCCTAATCAATAGGCAAATACATTCTTCATTCTGTCCGGTAAGACATTTACTATTATTTTTTGAAGTCCGAGGTACAAGACCTGGAAAACTATTTTGCCATTTGAATGGGTCACCTATTTTACGGTCACAATTCATAGACATGTTAAACCATTCTCTTATATTGATAGGGTTGTCCCCAGCTCAATATAAAGGACACTCTTTTCGCATTGGGGCAGCCACTTGGGCTCTTCAGAATGAAAAATTGGATTAACAAATTCTGAGTATGGGTCGTTGGCATTCAAATGATTTTTTAAAGTACCTTAGCTCAGATATTCAAGTAAATTAAAGGGCGTGCACAATAACCGATAATACAAGTACATGTAATGTCATTGGTTTGTTTGGATGATGAGCAGGAGCAGTCATCGCCCCTTTTTTATTGGTTGGATATATGCACATGCAAGTTACTACATTTTGTGATTCATGCTAAATAGGGAAAAGCAATAATATCATGGTGGCAGGAATGTACATGTATACGATTTTCATACATTAATTTTAATGCTTGAATTTACAAAATTTTTGATGAGGAGCAAGAGCAGTCATCCCCTTTGTGCGAGTTATGAATCAATAATATTTGAACATGCTTACAGTTGTTGCTACGTTAATATGTATTTTATTTTCATATATTATTTAATTGCTTTAATTAACAAAAAATTAATGACGAGCAGAAGCAGTCATTCAGATGTATAATTTTTGAAGTGGATAAAATGCATACGACGCGAACGTACACATTTACCATAGGACACATTTATTATAGACAGACTTGTTTATTTGTGTATTTCATACATTTGTTTACCATGAAATGTAGGAGCCAATGGACAGACAATTTCGTATGGAGTTAGAGCAGTCATACTTTTTGTGTTAATTTTATGATGAACAAAGTTATGCATGAATAGGTTAAAAAGTTGAGAGAAATTATTGAAGTACATTTGTAAATGTACAGTATTATCTAAAGAAAAGTTAATATTAGCAATTCATTTGCAAGTCCCAATGTATTTGCTACAACAACACATGCAATGTACATACATGTATATATACATGTAGAACTTAGGTGTGACAGAAACATACATGTAGGTGAATCTTTACTCAGGTAATATTATTTTCACAAAACAAAGAGCATGCAGCTGCGGGTGGGGGGAATTATGTAAGCACAATTCAGTGGCCAATGTAGATCCCCACCTTCGTTTTTTATATCTGGTAGTTTTATAAATATATAATTAGACAATAACAAATCGCCACAAATGGTGGCACAAATTCTTCCAGATAAGTGTTTTGTATTTATATTATATGATAAGCAAAGAAAAAAACGAACGAAGCTTGCTGCATGCAGTACTATATGATCAGAAAGTATACAAAGTTTATTGAGGTGGTTACCATGGGAAAACATAAGGTACATGTGTAGCTAATCGTGGTCAGATTAGAATGGAAGAGCATAAATAAGGCATGATCTATCATACACCATATGTACCTGAGAGCATAAGACCCCATCCGTTACTTCCTTGTCCTACAAACGGTAAGCACTTCCAAACCATGTTTTGTATACCATCAGTTATAGCATCTGGAGGTATGATAAGATAATATTTTTTATTGTCAACATCACATGTAAAGTTGTAAGTATTATCTATTGTGGTAAATTCGCATTGTCTTACAACATCCGCTACAGCTATGTCATTTCTTGTCCATTTTACAATTCTTTTATCATCGTCCGTATCACATGTAAGGGTGACGGCTACATCGTCTCCAAGTACAACATGTTCTGGACTTCCTGATAGTATGTAGACACCTACAAAATAAAACAGATAAATATGATGTTTTACAAGAACCACAACAGTACAATTACATTGCTGTAGACAGTTTATCTTATTCATCATAAACAAAGCTCAAAACTTGAATTAGATGTTGCACAGTTATCGTGTTAAGTCGCATCCATGGTGTTATGGTTAGCGTGTTTAGGTCAGGTGAAACCATCAATTATAAAATTAGTGTCTTTTTGTTGCCTCGATATCAGGATAATGTGTCCTAGTGGAGCAACATGTCTACCTGCGGACTGTTGTTTAAGAGAGCTAGCGCTATACAAATAAGAATAAGCATTATGGTATAATGCAAGCGGATATCATTATATTCATATCGAACATAGCTTGTTTTCTCCATGATATAGCTGAAGTATTTGGCATTAACCAGCAACCATTCAATCACTCATTGCATATATATACATATACATATACATATACATGTATATAAAGTCTCTACTTATGAGAAGGCCGTAATGGCCGAAACGTCTGGGAAATTTGTGTTATTAGAAGGCCGTAATGGCCGAAACGTCTGGGAAATTTGTGTTATAAAAAGGCCGTAATGGCCGAAACGTCTGATGAACCCATATATGTATATATGTATTGCATATCAGAATGAAATTCATACATTTAATTCGCTGCACTCTCTCCATGTGACCTTCACTATATTGCGATATAGACCGGAATGCTGATAAAGACCGGTCCAAAAACCGTGCATAGACTGGTACTACTGGTCTATACACGGATAGTTGTGTGTTTACATTTTAATAAATTACAATGTTACTTATAATATCATCTTATTTCTCATTATAAGTTGAACACCATTCAAACAATTGTTGTAGTCAATTCAAATTAGGTAATAACGAAGGTGATAACGCCTAGGAAACCTTCAATGATCCTGATTAAAAAGGTATATGCATTCATATTGTATGTGTCAGATTCTGGTCTTCAATGCAATAAAGACAATAGTTTACTATATATATATTTAGTATATTTTTTGAATATATGAGTACCACTGTGTACGCTTAATAAGAGACAAGAACTGTTTCCCCTTCGCAACCATAAAAAGTTTAACCCCCATTTTGTTTTTTAAAATCCGTGTTGCCTATCATTTTGGTTTTCTGTGTTGTGTTATTTGCTTATTTTCGTCCAGTATTCTGTGTATCTAATGTTACCGATGTTTCTGCGTTGTCCATTCTTAGTTACCCCTTCGATTTTCTATAATGTTTATTCTGGGATGTCATGTAAAATTGTTGGTAAAAAGTTCTTGTTGTTTTAGGTCCAGATTTCAAATAGTAAATCCTGTTTTGGTATGTAGTGTAATCGTTCGTTAAAAATATCCGGTAGGAATTCATTTATTTGAAAATAATCTATAAGTACATCTAGCTATTTGTGCGTGAAATGCGTAAATCACGATGTCCGCCTATGAAAAATAAACTGATTAACATCTTGTTTATCAAGTATAACTGTACCAATGATAATTTAAAAACATATAAAAGAACAAAGGTTGTGTTACTAATTAGTTCACTCTAAAATTGTTCTTAATTACTTGCAGCTGACCATTGTTAATGTTGAAGTTGTTTCTGGAATAATAATTAAATTTTAATTTAATCTTATTTCGAGTTCAAATATAAATTAAATGTCCATGCCAGGAAAGTGAGTGGTCATGTATATCTGTGTTAGGTGCATCGATTTTTCTTCTCTTTCTACGATATTCTGATTACAGCTTGTATCTGTTCGTACGGTGTGGTGTTTTCTGCTTCTTTCATTTATTTTTCATTTTAATAGACTATTTAATGTTGATCATACACAATAATACATTAGCTCTCCTGCAAACAACTGTAGGTAAAGGCGAACCGAACATCGTTTATGGGAAATCGTACCGGGCATCACAACACGGAACTCAGAACTTAAACACATTTGAAAGAAAAACAATATCGGACATCACTATACGCAAACATAGACAAATAAACATACAACAAGACATGAACCACCATGCAAACAACTAGAGGTAAAGATGAACCCAACATAGTTTTAATGCGGAAATCGCAACGGACATCACAACGCTGGACAAAGAACGTAAAAACACATAATAGGACAACACAAACAAACTAACGCGATTAGCAACACGGACTCCATTAAAATATCCGTGGGTGAATTCATATCCTCGCGAATGGTAAGCAGTTCATGATTCAATAATTCACCCACGGTGTTACTCGTATAAGCAATAAAGGCCGGTCAATAATGTCGGATCTATGACCGCATATCAGATTGTGTAGTTAACTTTTGTTTCACCGATATATTCCAACCCGCAAATGTTACACTCTTATCCGTAAACAAAATTACCTGATTCACAATTCAGATTATTGTAACTCCCTGTAAAATGTTAATTTAAATGTGTTTGTGTGCTTTTTAATTTTGGTGTAAGAATGGATTTATTTCATATAAAGACAAAGGTTTTGTTTGTTTGCTTGTTTGTTCGTTTTATTTAAGAAACGCACCATGTACACTAAAATATATACTTACGACTTAGTTTAATTCATCTAGCTAAATTACTAAATGTAGAAAAGTCCCACATTTGAGCATATTAAGCATCTCTTATAGTACAGATCACCAACGAGAGTAAATGAACTTTGAGAAACTGTCTCAGGATCAAATATAGCACAAACACATTTTTGTCTTCTTTGTTTTTTTCTTATCTTGTTCTTTGGCATTCCTAGATTTATTCTTTAGCTTTTGCTATACTCTTCAATAAGTTTCTGTGTTAGCTCTCCAGATTGTTTGGTATTCTCATAAAAATACAAAGACTACACTGTTCCTTTTTTGGTTTTTGGAAACCTAAATTATATTCTTTGCAAAATGTGCTTCTATATACAGAGAACCAAGCAGGCTTTTTATTGTCCTACTTGCATTTTTCCATATGCAGGTGATACATGGTTTTAATTGTAATATTACTACTGATGTATTTTCGTGCAGTGTGATTTCTTGCGTAGTGGGAGGAAACAGTAGGAAATGATTCGATATGTTTGCGAATATAATCTAAATGTGTCTCTGGTGTTTTATTTTTTGGTGTATTTACTACCCTTTTGTCTTTTCCAACAAACGTCCCGTACTGTTTATTCTGAATTGCAAATGTAACAGTCTTTTTCCTAATGTCAAGTGTGCTTAAAATAATTTCTTGCATACCCTAACTCTTTCTGCGTTCAATGGAAGATGAAATGCATTTGATTTTCCTCTCCTGTTTGAAGATATTCTAGTTGGAGCTTTGTCTTGAACATTTTGAGAGATAAAGTTTCTTTGTTTGTCATAAGTAGACATGTTCCAATATGTTCTAAAAATAAGTTCCTTATCCTCTTGTGTGACTTTCTGTGAGCATTTGAATTTGCATTTAGAACAATCCATTTCTTTTAGCTTTCTCTCAAGAACTGTTTCACCTGCCTCATTTACATATTCCAAGCCAGATAATATTTTTTCTTTCTTTATATTTCTCTTCCATTCATGTGGTTTACTTTTTCTTTTTCGAAAAAGTTGCTTCTTCGGAGGACTTTTGTAGTCTGCCCTTTTCCTTGGAGTTACAGCAGCTGCTGACGAGGGTTGTTTATTTGGTGGGTTTTTTTTTGGAGAATGTTCAGCATGTTGATGTTTTTCCACACCATCATAATGTTCCTTTCCTTTAATGGCGAAAAAGGCTACATGTATATGTGTGTGAATATTCTGTTCTTGACCTGTGGTATTTTCAGGATACACATCATACAGTGGATGTTGTGTCCGGCGTACAAATACTCTAACCGTTCTGCTGTAAATGGTTGCTATCACAAGGGCCATGCAGTCTGCCAAATCATTATTCCAATGGCCACTAAGCTTCAAATCTTCAACACATGTTTTGTAATATTCATTTGTTTTTCTTGTTCAGTAGCACAGTTTGCAAAACTAAGGTAATTGATATAATTGTTCATGTTTTGCATGAAATGGTCAGCAATTTTGCCCCACAGTGAATCAGAGGTCTCCACTTCGCATCCTTCTTCTTTCAAATAATACAAAATTGCATTAATGAAACAGTTACCATCAGGATAAATCGGATGTCGCATTAAATCGTTGCTTTTCAAGACATTGTCTAATCTAGCAGTGTGATATTTTAGCAGTATTTGCATGGCCTCGTCTGCTGAAGATAGAGATTTAGGACATCTTAATGTTGATTTGGTCTTTGTTGGAGTTATGAAAATTCTGGTTCCTTGCTTTTTTCTAGGAAGTTTTTGCGGTGATAAAATGGTATTTCCTCTCCCCTTACATGCCTTCTTTCTCATTGGTTCTTTTTTATGCATCAATTCAGATATTTCAGATTCAACAGAGGAGTTGCTACATTTTCCAGGGATGTAAGTTTTGTCATCACCAGAATCATCAAACTCGTCCAATCCAGCACATACATTTGCCATTTTTCTCCTGGCATTTTGTTTACTCCTTTTTTGTGCAGAAAGGAGATATAAGGCAGATAGAACCTTCCTGCACAAATTATTCATAGATAGAGCCTTTCTGCACTATCGAAATACAATAACTGCAAATAGCCCCTTTTGATTTTTCACTATTTTGAAAAAATGTGAACACTCAGCACCTTAAATTTTTGACACGTTAAAGATCTTCATATTTACCATCAAAAACAATTAAAAAAAATGTCAATTTTGAAGAAAATTGCAAATAATCCCTTTCTGCACTACGCCATCGAATTGCTCTTAATTACTTGCAAGTGACCATTGCTAATATTGAAGTTATTCTTTGGATAATAATTTAAATTTAATTTAATCGTATTTCGAGTTGAAATATAAACAATCCTTATATTGTTTTGACTGTAAGGGCAGCAAGGTGAACAGCTATGTATATATGTGTTAGGGAGATACTACGATATTCTGATAATATTTTGAAGATATGTTTTAACGGTGCGCTAAATTCTGTTTTTTTCATTATGATAGCCTATTTGGTGTTAAGGAAGAGATTGTTTTGAATTGTTTTAAAATAATTCAGGGATTCAAAATCAGTTCAACGAATTTGGTCTGTCATTCAAGTACCAATGTTACAATTATTGAAATAACTGTTTTCAATGGACATTGGGTAAGTAGAATTGTAAATGTCAAAGTATTGTCTGAAAATTGTATTTGTTTATGTTTTAGTTCGTGACCGACTCTACATTGATGGTGAACTTGACAATATTTTATCCTACATTTATGTGATTTTGAGTACTAATAAAGGGGGTCAAGTAAAAGTCAGTGTTATTAGCTCATGGACCTCATCAAGCATTTCTGCTACCTGATTCATGTAGAGCGACAGAAGGAAACATTAACAGCAAAAGCGCTGACTTCACAGGTTACACCATTAAAACGATTATAATGAGGATTGTTTCAGCAATGTTTAGACAATTTGCCAGCTGTGTTTGGACTTTCCGTTATTGCAGGATAAACACAATGGACGTACATTGTCGTGAAACATTAAATTAATTTGCACTCTAGAAAAGGCTAGAAAAAATAGCTAAATGGTTGTAAACGATCTAGTATAGTAGACTATTGTATATGCACTGTTTAGTTTTTACAACATGTTTCCATTCTAAACATCATAGATTTTTTATAAATTGTTTTCCAATGTACACTCTCCATTATCTCTGTCACTAATTAGCACAACAAAATACTAAAAAAAAACATTGATGAACTTAAAGCTCTCTCATTAGAAAATAAATTAGGGTTAGTTGACCACAACATAAAAAAAAGCAAAGTATACTAGCCAGCAAAAGAAACGATGCAAGGGTTTGATACTCAATATCTTTTTACATTGAAAAACAATCGACAAAAATCGTATAATTTAGATTGATATAGGCATAACAAATAAGGCAATATCAACAACATTTCTCAACATCACTATCAGAACAAATCATGGACAGACAGAAATTGTCATGCAGTATGGAGATTTACGGAGTTCAGTAACGTGTGTGATCACCTCTTGCAGCAACGACAGCTTCGCACCTTCGACACATAGAACCAATCGATCGTTGGATAAAGGCTTGTGGAATGTTGTTCCACTCGTGCACAAATGTGTCACGTATCTCCTGTAGTATTTCCGGTGGATTTTGACGGTGGCGAACACGTTTACCGTGTTCATCCCAAAAATGTTCAATTGGTGACAGATCCTATGATAATGCCGGCCAAGGAAGAACACGGATGTGATACTGGTTTAGAAAATATTGACAAAGACGAGCCACTTGACGTGAAATCTTGCATTTTCATGTTGAAAGACGTGATCAAACTTTCGCTGTTGCAGAAAGGGAAGAACGATAGAATTAAAAATATAGTTTCTGTATTTTACGGCATTCAATGTTCCTTGAACAATTTTCAACTCGCGCGACCATCATGACAAATTCCAGTTCAAATCATAACACTTCCGCCTCCAAAACGGTCGGACTCGTACACACGCGTGTCCGTAAAAGGTTTCTCACGCCTGGGGTCCACACGATCACCTTCATCGCTAACACGAAGTGAAAATCGGGATTTATCACTAAAAAGATGTTTCCAGTTTTGAAGCTTCCAACGACGGCGTGTACGAGCCCAGGATAGTAGTGTGGTCCTATGGCGTTGTTCATGGATTGGTTCTATCGCCTAGCTCGGATTCCAGATTCACGTAGTCTTCTGCGAACACTCTGGCCCGACATTCGAACTTTTGCTAGACCATGTGTTCTAAGGGCAGTGTCCTCATACCTAGTCGGAGAAGAATGAGGAATTAATTTCTGTCTGGACGTTGTGACGTCATGCGCAGCCTGTCGGTACGGGGTTTGTCATTCGTTCTACCTGTTGGTCGAAGACCACTCATTAGCCTTGAAATGGATAATATAGACACATTAAAGTGGTATGCAACGGCCTGGTGAGTCATTCCAGTCTGAACCATACCACCACTCGCTCACAGCCATTTTGACGGAGCTGTGACATTGACGTTCTTGTCAAAATGCATATTTTCAGAGTGGCAAATTGTTTGCTTTTGTTGAGAGCACAATTTATGTTCGCGGGTGACTTATTTGCCTAAAGCGATCATCGCAAACTCGATCATGGGACGGAAAATCGACTTTCCGGAATTATTCCGTAACGGAACAGGATGTTATTGTTTGATTTGTGACGATACAGGCGCTTCACGTACACATTGACGTAAATGATAATAAACAATTGTTTGGTTTTAGTATAAAAATGTATTTAAACAAAAACTTTGTATTGCTTCTGTTGCTGTATATATAGCAAAACGTCAAATTAAAAGTTCGGGCCAACTTCTTTTCATTGTCATTCAAAAGTCACTGCATGGTATCTATCTCTGACGGCTAAAGGAACAAGTCGGCGAGAAGAGGAGCACAGTTAGTACCCATAGGAAAACCGACTGTCTGAAAAACACGCCCAGCAAACCTAACAAACATGTTGTCATTTAAAAACGCAACCTGTTTGATGATATCAGTTTCAGAGAACATTTTTACAAAATAATATGTGTCCCTTCCTACAACATGACATTTTTAACTACACTGGCCATCATGAAATATAGTTCGACTGATTTTTTTCAATCTGAAGTTTTTGAGTGAGGAATAGACGTGTAGAGAGTAGAGAAGTCATATTTTTGCGTTAGAAGAGGGCCTTTGATTATATGAACTATAACATATCTTTAGAATTTTTCAGAATTAACGTCTGATTCACACCACCCATTGAATAGCTATGTCCGGTTTTGACCGCTGAAAGAACGTTAATAATTTAGAAAGAGATTCTCAATAAGGACACCTTTCTAATTTGACTAGAGGCTCAGTGAGCTCTGTGTCGCTCACCTGTCATTCTGCTTTGAGAAAACTTTACACTGAACATTCCATAGGTGCATCCTACCAAATTTCGGTGTCAGAGGAGAAGGTTTTTTTTAGAAATAACCAGAAAAATTAATTGCCTATGATGGCCATGTTTGCTAACAGATCGGCACGAAATAAGAATCTGTGTAGAGGACCTTCCATATATGATTCCTACCAAGTTTTTGGTCATTTGGCCAAGCGAATTTCAGAGGAGAATATTTTTTTAGAAATTGACCAATCAGAAACAAGAATTGCTTGCGGCAGCCATGTTTGTTAACAGATCCACAAAAAAATACAATATTTATAGAAGACATTTCATAGATGCTTTCTACCATGCTTCGCTTCCTTTTGGCCAAGCGGATTCAGAGAGGAATTTTCTTTATAATCGACCAATAAGAAACAAGAATTACCTGTGGTTGCCATGTTTATTAACAGATCGGGACATTCAATATATCCTTCCGACCAAGATTTGGTTCATTTGGCCAAGCGGTTTAACAGGAGAAGATCTTGTAAATCGACCAATCAGAAAAAAGAATTGCCTGCATGTTAACGGATCGGGACGAAATGTGAAATTGTTACAGAGGACCTTCCATATATGCTTTCTACCAAGTTGCGATTCATTTGGCCAGGCGGTTTCAGAGGGAATGAATTTTTAGAAATCGACCAATCAGAAACGAGAATTGCCTGTGGCGGCCATGTTTATTAACGGATTGTAACAAAATGTGCATTCTGCATAGAAGACTTTCCATAGATTCTCCCGACCAAGTTTGGGTTCATTTGACTGAGTGGTTTTAGAGGAAACGATTAAAATGTGAAAAGTTAACGGACGATGGACGACGGATGACGGACGCCAAGTGATGGCAAAAGCTCACCTTGGCGTGGCAAGGTCAGCTAAAAATCCAATAGGGTGAATGAAGATCTTTAGTTGAATTCCAAAGGAACAAAAAACAAACCAATGACTGTCCAGGATTTCCCCTTTGGTAAGTGTAGTCGGGATGTATGTAGGGTTGCCAAGTGAATTGTCAATACCTAATTAATTTATCAAGCAGTCTATGTCATGTGACTTACACACAAACACGATATTGTTTGAGGTCTTGTCCGCAGTTGCAACATATTTATCATGGAGGTGAGACAGGTGTTTATCAACATTTGGGTCTTTAGCGATTGGGAAGATATAACAGTGAACAATAAATGAAGTGTGCATTAAAATGTAGGTCAATAGGAACAAGTTCAACATATCAACAATAACAATGGCGGCCATTAACTCAGCTCAGCTGACAGTGAAAGTTGTAGCGGATAGTCTAAAGTTATTCTTTATTCATGACATTAATTGTGAATGTACCACCAGTAATATTGGCATGTGCAAAGAGATTCATGTCTGACAACGGATTTCTAGAGACTGTAGTGTTGACATTAGCTATTTGACAGTGTTCACCGGCCTGACGAGGTATCGTGTGCATTTCGAATTCCTGTGAGGAAGATGATGCAACTGGACGGACAGTGGTTGGCAATGGCAAGATAGCTTCGGATTCGGAAACAACAGTACAGGTAGGATGTTTGTTATTATCATATGATGAAATTTCTGCATCGGCAAAGCTCTGAAGTGTTGCTGATAGTGATCGTCTCTGTTGATCAGATGGCTCTTCAATATAACTGTCCAAAGATTTTACATTTATGTGTCCTGTGACGGACATAATAGATAATACATCAACGCCTGCACGGTTCAACCCAGTAGCTACAGTTGCTTTGATGCAGTGATTTGTGTAACGCCGTGATAGCCCCTCCTGCAAAGAAATCTTGGCCATCATACCCGAAAGCTTATTTTTGCCCATGGGCTGTGCGGCATACCAACAAGTTTGTGTTGGATATTGACGTGGTTGCTGAAAGAGGCAGTTGTGGTCGGGGCTCAGTTTGCTTAAGTATAAATCTAAGCTCAATAATGCACAGTTTACATCGCCTGGTTTTTCGTACATACGAATTTCCTGATCATTTTCTCTAGGGTCGATCCCATGGTGGGTTTTATTGTTTTCATTATAAATCATTTTATAATAGCTCATATTCTTGTCATCCTTGAATTTTGCATACGAATTTTTGTGAAGAGCATGAAGTCCTTCTTGTCCCCTGCGTCCAACGTTTAGCATTATGTCCCAAAAAACTTTGTTTTGTAGAGTTTCTGGTTTGTCGATGTTAAAAATACCTCTAGCATACAATTTCTTTATATCGCCTTCGGAAATGGCCTTTTTTATGCTCAGAAACATCTTTCCCCTCTCTCTTTAAAATTTTAATAAGGTCTTTCATGACATGGCTGGACGTCATCAACGCACGGTAATTCATCAAACTTATTTGCCGATTATATGGCGGACTGGTCAAATGCCGAGAAATTGCAGCACGAATTCCAACAAGGGCAGATTGTGAATAATCAGTGCCTCGTCTGGTCTGCAAGGAGCCATAAAACGAACGTAATCTTTCATTTAATATGATCACATCTTCTTCCTCAAAATCAGCACTGAAGCCCTTTTCACTCAGCCACGCTGAAATGGAAATTTTATTTAAATTGCATTGTGTTTTGATTTGTGATGTGATGTGATTTTTTATATTTTTTTGGCGCTTTAACGCCACTTTCAACAATATTTCAGCTATATCATGGTTTTAGTGGTAAAGGAAGCCGGAGTATACATAGAGAACCACTGACCATGCGCAAGCATCTGGTAACTTTATCACTTGCAGCTGCGAGTTAAGTGCACCCTTTTCTGTAATTTACGAAACTGGACGCGTTTTGATTTGTGTGGTCAAGTTTTGAATAGAATAGATCTTTAGGCACTTACTAAAAAAGTATCCTAACATGACATCCTTCAATTGCTATAAAACAATGATAAAACTCACGATATATTTTAACTCGCTCAAGCGTATTGACGAACAAAATACAAACATCATTCCCTAGTGAATTTATGTATTCATGTTCCAAACCAAATCCGTATTTGGACCATAAACATATGGTCCGGACCAAATCTGTACAATGTACATTATGTATACTCATATGGTCCGACCATATGCGTATGGTCTGACCACTAATATAATTTTAATTTAGAACTAACGGCATCAATTTTATTGATTAACTTCCCTTCTTGTATGATTATTTCAACTCACTCTTCAAATGACCCATTGTATGAATTTGGATTAAATTAACTTTATTCAATACTTGGTATTTATAGTAAACTGTCGTTTTTCAAAATGTCTTGGGAAGACAAATTTTTAAATATTTCTTTCAAAATGATCCTCTTCTTCATTTGATACGGATATGGTCTAAATACGGATTTGGTCTAACTCGTTCATGATCATATGCGTATGGTCAGACCATATGAGTATACAGATTTGGTCTGGACCATACGCATATGGTCTAAATACGGATTTGGTCTGAAACATTCATACAGCACTGTAGTGCATAACAAACATAAAAACAAATCCCTGTTACTCTATTTTTTTTTCCGGAATAAATACCTAAGACACCCATTAATGAACTTTGACTTTTGAAATTTTAACATCATAATCTATTTATACATAAAAGAAAAACAACAGTAAAGATGAAGGTTAGTGAATTTTGTTATGAAATGCATTTCCATTACCGACTTCAACTTCAAAAAATAAGTTTGATATTTCCTATTAAAATCGAAATAATTCATGGATGCCAGAGTTTGTATCATGTTTTAACATGGGCACCATTATTTTTTTTTGCATTTTATCCCTCGCTATCGCTCGGGATAATTTTTTTACAAAAGTAATGGTACCCATATTTGAAACTAGATACAAACTCTGGTTTCCATGAATTATTTCTTAATGAAATGACTTCACTTGTAAAATATGGTTTTGGCTGATTATATATAGGAACTTTTTTTAATTTCCCAATACTTTTGACAGATGACTGTAGAATGTGGACATTATTTCGCAACATGTAGGCTTCAGTGTCCGATAGAATCCAACAAGAAATTAGTTCAAAAGTATGTGATGACTTTATTTTTTTTTTATTATTGATCAATTATAATGACAAAATCTACCAATACAAACGTCTACTTTTGGAAAAAAAAATGTTTATGTGAAACAGTATGTCTGTCAGTGGTAGCTCCAGACTTTTTTATTACATTTTTCTTTGTTGAAATATATGGATGGCTACATTTTGGTCAAAATAGCCTAAAAAATAAACACGTGCTCAATAGGTTATCCACCTATGTTTGGATAGTTTTAGTTTAGTACCTCGAAATAGTTTCACTCCCCATGCTGTCTGCTTATCCGTTGTGTTTTCTGTTCTTGCCTCTGATATAGTATCTAATTCTGTTGCAGTGGGAGTCGCCTTGAAGCGGGAAGTTGATGGCAGAATGGTAACTGATGGAACAGTATTGGCTGCAGGTGCTGAATTATTACATGTATCAGAATCCTGAAGCAGTTGTTCCAAATTTAGCTCCAACATTTCTGTGTCTGATTGTGATAGCTCTTCAAGATCTATTGGTATTTGTTGGAACTGAATCCAGGAGGAAAATTTCGTGTCTAAACACTTGTATGATGTGACCACTATTCAATGACTGGATCAAGTATTGACTGACATAATTGGGTGGTTTCTGATGGTCAATAATCTTGTAATGGAAGCCTTTTTGTTCTACGTTTGCTCCAATTTTTAACGGTGATACGTTCATGTTGTTGTTCTCCATTGTTTTACAAAAATGTATGTAAGCAGACGATGAATCATGAACATGTGCTTTTACGATCGGAAAATCTAATTGATGGAACAGCCGTAACATTGATATTGTGTTTGTGTGTGCACGTGGAATTACACATTGCATATTTATTATTCATTTATTTTATATTTATTTATTGATTTTATTTATTAATGTCATTGAATATAGGTGTTATTAAAACATTAGCAACAGTGTAAATAATTTTATTTAATTATTTCATTATATAATTATAATCACCTGACATCAACATACAATGTATACATTTACGACGAGAAAGTCAGTCACATGCATCGACGCAGGTGCTAATGAGATTATACGAAGAAATAATTCTGTTTTTTTTTAACAAAGGCAAAGAGTGAGGTCATGTTAGAATTTAACATTAATTTACCATACGTTTTACTATAATCAGAGAGTGGTACTATATTTGAAAGCGGGAGGTGATGTTACGGTTCACTATTCCATCACAGAATTTATCGAGACCCTTGAGGTCAATATAAATCACAGCAGCTGCATGGTTCAAACTTTGGAAATTGTCATTAAATCGTATTAGTCTAGAACAGAGTATGTTTTCTTAGCCTAGGTCAAAATATCTATAAACTTGATTTATCAGATTTTGCTGTTGTGCTATGTAAGCGCTTGGTAGATTTGATGTTAGTTAGTGTTTAGATTGTAGTTCGAACAATAAACATGTAATAGTAAGTTGAGTTAGTATCAAAGCCCTAATGCTAGTTCCCGTGTTGAGAAGAAAATAACAAAGGGAAACCAAAAACGCAACATTGACAATAAAATATGTTAAAATCAAAACGATGAGCAACACGAACCCCACCCAAAACATGGGGATGAACTAAGATGCTCGTGTAAGGTAAGGAATTCCTGCTTCTTATAAGACACTCGCCGTGTGATTCATATACAAACAAGTCCGGTCGACGATGCCGGATCTATGACCACATATCCGTTTGTGTAGTATACCTTTCGTTTACCTACATATACCAGCCTGTAAAAGTTACACTCAAATCTGTAAATAACATTAGCTGATTTACAATTCATATCATCGTCAGTCCTTGTACAGAACTAATTTATATTTCTTTGTTTATTCTTTTATCTTGGTTTATGAATGGCTTTATTTCATATAGTGAAGAAGGTTTTACTTGTTTGTTTGCTTGTTTGTTCTATTCTTTTTTTTTGAGGGGGGGGAGGGTTGTCTCTATTTTGATTGTTTGAAATGATGTTCAGGGACATTTCACTTGTCATAAAAAAAATCATAATAGTCTTGTCGGTTATAGAGGAATGCAATAAAATTACCTAGAAATTAACTATTTCATATTTCTTTCTAAATATTCCTTTTCCCCTTTTTTCTTTCTGTAAATTTTCAGGTAATTAAACATTGTTCAATGAATTTAATATGACTATTTTCAAATGTTTGATAGGAAGCATATCAATATAAGCCTTGTCTTGTTTCTGAATCCTATGCTGTATTGTATACTGTGTTATCCATGCTTATGCATCAATAAAATACGTTTATTTAATAAATTATATAAGATTCAAGAAGAAAATAATAATAATAATAATAATAATCTACCTATTCAGCATATTAATGAAATATTTCGAGAAAGTAAAAAAAAATCATTAAATTCAAAATGGGTTAAGAATAGTATACATTAGAAAAATATAATTGGGTTTGCATATGTTGCACGTTTAGTAAATGTTTTAATTTTTAATTTAAGAAAATAGCATGGCAGAAATAAGTCTGTTTATACTTATTATCACTCTTTCTTTCAAACGTAATATGAAATGCGTACGAAAGAGTAATTATAGATGTAGAAGGTGTATGGTTGTAATTTTGACAGCATCAACAATCATTCCCTCGTCACTGTCTGCATCAGTGAACTCTTTGCTAGACATGTAGTCATTAGAAAATCGATTTTCAACCGCAGTTTGACTCAAGTCTCATTTGTGGGATGCCGTGCTGTGGTACCAACGTTCCGATTCAACCATATAAAGTACATTTGTTATGTCCAGAACAGGGAGTTCATTTTCAGGAATATCTCTAGAAGGTATACCTCCTGATTCCTCAGGTTCACGACATTGAGGGAATTATGTGATGACTACCTATATTTTTTACGAGATGTTTTCCATTTTTACTTACGATTAGCTATTCCCAAATGACGATCATACGCCGTAGTAATAATGGCTTATGTCAGTTGATTTCTTACTCGGAAACGGACCGGCCATAACACTCATTTAATCAGGTAGTACTGGGTGTATTTATTATCTAGTTTGTTTGCTTTTCTATGATTCCGTAGGTAGAGATGGTCACATTCCTTTCAATTGACTTTCTTGACACTAGTTTAACCCCGCCGCTTTTTATTGAAGTGCTTACAAGGCAGGAAAGTGAGTGGCCACGTATTTGTGTATAATGGGTATCGATGTTGACCTTGTTTTACGATTTTTCTATTGGAACTGTTTCGGCTGTGTGGTATTTTTATTTTTCATGTTATTATTCATATAGGTTCCAACCTCTTTTCGCCGACTTGTACTTGTATTCATAGACCGACATCATGCATGGGCTAGTAGGACGGCTTCATACTTTGACCTACACATAGCAATTGACGAATCGGTATATGGCCGCGTTGGTTTATGGGCGAGTCGTCTCGAAAGCACAGTGAGGACCGGTTAAGAATGAAACATTACTACAAAAGAGAAAATTGTGAAATTTGTATCTATATGTATCAACATTCCAGCAGCAGCTGTCTGTTGGGGATATAGTTCCCAGTTCGTCCGTTATAAGAGAGCTTGCGGTTCTGATTATGCTTTCCTTGATAGAGAATTCTTGCTAAAAAGGAAGATACTGAACCAACAATTCCTCGTGGTTAATTTGAAATCCCCACTTCCAAATTTTACTGTCGTGATCATGACCTTTTTAACCGATGCGAAAGATCTGTGTCACAAATCACCACGGATATGTTCCGCTTGTCGAACTCACATTCCGGTACTGTCAGTATTAACAACTTATCAACGGGTTTGCAACAAGATTAACACGATGTGTGCCACATGTAGATCAGAAACTGATTTTCCCCTCCGGAGCGCTTGAGCTAATCCGCTGTTTTGTGGAGTTGCTCGATGTTAGCTTTATATGTACTGTTTTGTAGACCATTGTTTGTCCTTTTTGACATGCTTTATATTATCTCTCCTTCCATTTACGGTTTACCAGTTGATATCTTCAAACGTTTCTTAAGCCAACACGAATTAAACTGATTTACAACTAGTTAATTAAAATCGTGACAAATCTCTTTCAATTTCTAACATATAGGTCAAGGTATTAAGCAGACCTAGCTCTATCTGTGTTGTATTTTATTTCAACCTCAACTGGATAAACGTTGTCAACATAAACAGCAAACTTGGAATAATATATCTGTATATCTGACTACTAGAAATGACAAATTCCATATGCGTCCTCAAAGAAATACAACAGAGGCGTTTCAGATAGCTAGGGCATGTTCTCAGTATGCTAGTATCCAATATAACTAGGATAGCCCTTAGATGGACAACCCATGGGAAGAGACCAAGAGGCATACCAAAGACCACCTGGCGCAGAACTATTGAATGCGAACTGAAAGAGCTTGATATGACCTGGGGAGAAGCAGAAATATTGACAGAACTGGATGGCGTAATCTTGTGGCGACATTATCTTCCGACGGGAGCGAAGAGGATAGGTAGGTAGGAATATCGGAATGTGATTAAAACGTAGATATGAAATCTAGAGCGCACGGTGCGTACCGTGGACAACCTTAATTAGATACGCTCAAAACCGACAGATTGAAACACTAAATAATGTAAGTATTTGTGTGCAATAAAACCAAATGGCCGAAATAGGTTAGCCATAATAGGCTAAGGTCAGCTACGTAGGCATTTGCTTCATCTGTAAATTGTTTGGTCTTTTTTTAAAGTTATTGTATATACTCTACCTCATAGTAGTAAATTAAAAAAGTCGACAAGGATAGGGACAAAGTATGTCACCATGGATGTTGATGATATGTTGAAAACCTGCCCGAAAGTCGACAAATATGTTATCAATAAGGAACTCCTACATACATACTTTATTTTCTTTATTTTAGTTTTATGTGTACTGTTTTGTAGACCATTGTTTGTCTTTTTTGACATGTTTTATATTGTCTCTCCTTCCATTTATGGTTTACCCGTTGATATCTTCAAACGTTTCTTCAGCCAACACGAATTAAACTGATTTACAACTAGTTTTCCAAAATTCTAAATGTAAAACGTGGATGGAGTACCAGGACAACTATATTTCGGTAAGTAATCGTATTTAGCAAAGCAAAATATCTAGTCAATACAAGCTGATTACTCAAATCCAACGAAGCGTGTTGTTCTAATACTAAACAGCCATTATGATCATATTAGGGAATGCAACTTGTTACTTCATGATGTATCTGAAAAATTGCTCACTTTGCGTTAAGCAGATATCACTCACATACTCTTTTAACTAGAACGAATATTGTTTGGCATCATTTGAAATATTAGATCTTTTTATTGAAACAAAAATACAATCATAATAAAAATCAAATGGGTAAATATATTCACCCTGAATACAGATAAGCGAGTTAATCATACAACGCAAAAACAGTATTAGAAAGGGCGCATACATGGCGAATGTTGGATATAAAGTATAATTAACGTGCAAATATGAATCAAAACAGTTTGAACATGTGAATGTATGATGTCATGCAAGAGGGAAATGCATTAATGTTAATTGTTAAGAAAAACACTATACAAAATAAACTACTAATTTCTCTTTACATTTCAATATAATAAAAACCAACATCAAACACGACAAAAAAAAACAACCAAACAAACAAACAAATGAAAAAAAAAATAATGAAACGTAGATACATGTACCGAATTTGAGATAACACGACAGGGTTCTGAAATAACATTCGTCAGGTACACTCAGATCAAAAGATTTTAAAGCCATATAATTTTGAAGTATTTGATAGCAAGAACACCCAAGGGCCTAAACATGATAGACAAAATCGGATATGGTTACCAATACCTAATGGCGTAATGGTTAGCGTGCTCTCTTCGAGAGCAATATATCATGAATTCGATACCCGCTCTGTTCGAACCAAGGCTACAAAATGTGTATACCGGTATGCCGATTCCACACTAAGCACAAAGTACTAAGGAGTAATAGACTGTCTCTCAGTTGGGATAATGTATCCGAGTAGTACGACATGTGTGCAAGTGGACTGTTGGTACCACTATGCAAACCCAACTCAGCAAACAAGCGTGTTCATTTAGGTACAATGCATTTTTATAACTACAGTTACACTACAGCTAAACGAAAATATGCACTCTGCATGATGGTGCTACAGCTATGCTATCATTCAAAAAGAAAATACTGTAGGAAAAGACTACTCATTCATCCTGTCAGAAAAGTGTGCGTACAATTGAAATTGGGAGAGAGAGAATAAATATCAAAAAGTGAATCAATGTTGAAGTTGAAATCTAATATCAGTTTTGTTCATTCGGACAAAGTATCGTCCATTTAAAAAAGGCTTGTGAATAAAGCTTATCCATA
>MJUT01006088.1:16725-45819 GCA_002080005.1 Gigantidas platifrons | reverse complement strand
ATTTGAAAGAGGCTTCGTGGAGCAATTGCTAGACTCAGCAATATAACATTGTTTTAAGGACACCTGTGGCATATAGATAGTCAGAAGGTCGGCTTTGTCATGTTTGGTTTAAATACCAAAAGACCACAAATCAGCTTTATCTTTGTGCATGATTTCCTCGTTTTCAAGTGTCGTCGGGGTATGTGTAGAGTATCAAGGTGAATTGTTAATACTCAAATGTATTGATTTGACAGCGGTAATCAATCACATAACATGTTTGAGACATTAAAAAATATGTAATATATTTTAATAGTATTTTTGTTCCAGAACGTATATCTTGTCGTCATTCATGGGGAAGTTATGTGTTTTCAAGTCATCATTCATGGGGAAATACTGAGTTTTCGAGTCAATGAGCTTAGGTAATTAGAAGAAATTTAATGTCTTAATTGTTTTGGAACATAAATGGTCGATATTAAATTTACATTATAAATAAATCGAAGATATCACATCAATCTACAAGACGCGTTACTGGAATAACATTCTACGGTGGCTAATTAAGGCCATGCTAGAAAAACAAATTATCTTGCTCCTTCATTATAATATCTTGCTCCCACAAGAAAGATATTTTTATGTTATTCCCACAAGATCGGTATTTTTGTTCCCACACGATATTATTTTACTACTTACGTTTTATTTGTCTCTGATTTAATTTACGGTAGTGGCTATTCAACCGGAACCGCTAGAATAGCATGTGGGATATTCCACCAAATCCGATCGAATAGCTTGTAAGCTCTTCGACCGGATCGGATCTGTTTAAAAGGAATTAGCATGATATGTGTAAAGTTTAAACGGGGTCTATATAATATGACTTATTATATTACTTCAAATAATGTCTTTTTCTGATTGGCTGACATCCCTAGTAACGATCTTTATAAAACATTATAATCACCTCGTGGTTTTGTTTACCTTGTTGGAATGGTATAATCACCTGGTGTGACGTCACGCTAGGTGAATATAACATTCCAACAAGGTAAACAAACGAAAATGTCGTAAGAAAAAGCTTATTGTAAAGGTGAAAGAAACATATAAAATGTGTCATATAATAAAACAATTAATGACTTTCAATTCGGTGGATACCAGGATTTATTAACCCAAGAATAATATATTTACCTCGGCCCTAAGGGGCCTCGTTAAATATAATATCGTTGAGTTAATAAATCCTGGTATCCACCTCATTAAAAATTATTAATTGTATAATACACGAATTTATAATAAAACATTTGTATTTGAAATAGATAAAAAGTGAAATAATGATTTTATTTCAAGATGGCTTATTTACGGAAGCGTATTAAGGACATGGTTGATCTTAAAATTTAGATTTTTTAGTCTAAAAATTTGGACTTCAAATCTCGAAATTTTGAATTTAAATCTCAAAATTTCGACACATTATATATCAGAACAAGGAAAGAACAAAAACTCTGTAGAGTCGATCCAGGTACACAAGAAAAAGCGTGGTGTGTTAAATGTAATAAAACAATTAAAGCACTTCATTTTGAGCAATATGATTCGGCATTGGTCAATATTGCTTTTCAGTGTCCAATAACACATCATATCGCACTCAATAAAGTACAATAATTGTATATGATTTGATTTTGAAATCTCAGTATTTCACCTTCATCTGTGTAATGTTTTCATTTTCTAAAATAAAATGAAATTCAATGTAAAAATACTTTCCTATCAATTCAATGCAATATAGTCATAGGCTAACATGAAATTATAATAGCGAGTAAAGGAAAACTACCTTCTTCTGTTTCTTATTCTGACCGTTTTTTGTGATCTTGTTGTTTGTGTCACTATTTGCATTCACACTTTCTGCCTGTATGTCATTGAGAACTTCATCAGGATTTTCATAAACGTCTAAAATATAATTATACAATGCCTACATGTTATGATTTCTTAACAAATGTTTGTGATTGTTCATTGGAGTTGTATACTGTAATCATGTACTACATTAACCAAGTCATTTCATGGATTTAAAAGAACATGAAAGTCGTATAAATACATGTTTCTGATGCAAAGAGTGTTCATTGTGGTCTAGGAGCAGCTATTTAAAATTGGAATTGTGATCTTTTAATTTTGTAAAATAAGAATGTCTTACTGTGTAAATATATATTTTTTTTAAATATAATATTGGAAAATGTGTTATTGTCCTCCCTCCCTGCATATGTTTTTTTTAAAGAATAGTATATCTTACATAGATTATTGACTCG
Source organism: Gigantidas platifrons (assembly GCA_002080005.1). Lineage (NCBI taxonomy): Eukaryota > Metazoa > Mollusca > Bivalvia > Mytilida > Modiolidae > Gigantidas > Gigantidas platifrons. Next base: position 43,570 of record MJUT01006088.1, on the reverse strand, counting down.
GAAAAGACTTCCTTATCGATGATCATTGCTTTGTGCTAAAGCGGTCAGTTAAAAACTGACCAGAGGGTCGACAATCAAAGATAATTGCAGTTTCTTAAGTTTTTTATGCGTCTCCATTTCATTATCAAAATCTATATTTTTGGAGCAATTGGGTGCATGCAAGTTGCACAGACTGAATTATAATCATATATGTTGTACTACATACCCAGTTGATATCTTTGTGTTTTTGTTCTGAAAATCAAAAGCAACACATATTAAAATTGCCCTTTATCACATGTGATAAACATGTATATTTATTGTTAAGACATAATTACAAAAATTATCATATTTCAATGTATATTTTATCGGTTTGTTTTTATGAAATACAATGAAACTTACAGCCAATGCCATGTTGTGTCCTTTGCTTTATTAATTCATCAACAACTAGATTGAACACCCAACAGTAAAGAAATAAAAATTGTCAACCTGTTTTTCTAATGTTATTGTTAGCATTCGAGTTATTACGCTTTTGCGTTACTGTTATAAATATAGTGTTTAAATATCCGTGTTGAATGGCTTGCATTACTTTAGATATGTTGAAGGACTGTAGATCAGATGGGTTTATCCGTCATATTTTACGGATAACGCACGTGCATTTTAATATTTACAATGGAACCGTTAACATGTGTACATGTTGTCCAACATCATTTCACAAATCAAGATACAGTTTACCTTAAATATAAGTTTATTTACATAATTTTGTCAACGATCCCTCTCCATACAAATAGTGGTACCGTTTAGTAATAACTTACCCATCTTTCCTGTTTTTGCGAGATTCTTTCCTTTTCCCTCTTTATTACCTAATAGCATACAATTTAATTGTGGAGTTGTTTTCACCATGAACTTTGATTTTAATATTTAAAGTACTATGAAAGGCAAATATCGTGGAATTTTTGGATTAAATATTTTCACTTAATATGTCACTTAAGGGTGTAGACCTGGGTTACCCTAAAATGTCCCCATCATTCAATTTTTTTTTAATTTGCATCGTGGAATAGCTATGTCTAAATACATTATCTGCCAAAGTTTCAACAAATTTCACCGTGCCATTTTCTCCATAGCTCATCCTAAATATAGCAATGTTGGGGATATTCTTGAGGGTCATACTAGTTTCGGAAGATTCTAATAGATATGCACATTTATTTCTGATTGAAAGGGAATATTTTGGCTTTAGTACACTTGAGAGTGATGTTGTTGAATAAATATGAAATATCTTGCATATCTGAATATCCTGTTTGGAGATAATCACATGCAAAACAGTGGAAACTGCCAAAAAAAGAGGGATGCCCTGAGGACCACCTTGGTATTAAAAATCGGATTAATAAAAATCCTGTCAATCAATTTTCACCAAAAATGTCACACTAAAGAATAGACATATAGACATCATTGCACCAAATTTTACAAACTTTTACCGTCAGATTTTTCAAATATTTAAATTTATGTTTTTCATTGATGGCATCCAGAAAATGAAATTGTCAAGGAAAGTTATCACACACCCATCCTTTGCTAGTTTCTTTATTTGTGATATAAAAAATTAACTAGCTACCAATAACAAAAAGCTTTTGAAATCTTATAATTGACACAGTGGATGTCTAAATTACCAGATGACTGCATTTGTCCTTTTTATTTCCAGGTCGGCTGGGGAGGGGGAGGGGTGGTTTGAGGGTGACTTGATTAATTCATAACAAACAAACAAAAAACAAAAATTACAGACAGCCACCCAGCAGTATTGTTAAATTCCTTCAAATTCTTTGCTCCAGTTGTATTCGTTTGATTATGGTTATTCTTTAGTTGTCTTAGGAGAGGGGGGGGCGGTATAATAGATGATCAGATATATCAATTTTTTTCTCAAGCATAGCTTTCTATTTTTTTACTCCCAGAAAATGAATTTGCTCTATAGTTTCATAATATCAAAGATTCTGGTGTATATATTTTTTTTTTGGACAAACACCTGAAATTCAATAGAAAAAAAAAAGGTTGTCACACAAATTGTGTTACATTTTTAGCATTTTTGACAACATATTTCGATTAACATTTTTTCTGGAAAGAGATATTTCAATATTTTGTGGGCACCGACATATAATAATAACTCACTGCCTGACACTGGCATAAGCAGCAATAAGATATAAAAATACAAGGAGCACAGCTATGGAAAGGTAAAAGGAAAATGAGTCTTTTTTTAACTGGCCATATCCATTGTAAATAATCTTTGTCACCAAGAAGCTTGGAATTGAGGGGAAATTTTCAAACGCACAGATGATCATATATTTGAGAAGACACTGAAAATAGAGTTATCTCTCATACCCCAGGCCTACACCCTTAAAGGGATATTAAAGCTCGTTTTACCATATATTTTTTCAACTCTTTTCAATTTAATTGTAAAAACAATCCAAAAATACTTTGCATGCCCATATAATCCTTAATATAGTTAAAATATCACTTAAAAGCGTCGAAATTATTTTTTGTCTAAGAAGTAAAAAATTCAATCAATGGAAAAACCAAAGAGAAAATCGCATGACATGTAAGAATATATTCGGCGTGTACCACATAAGAATAATTGCAAAACAAATTGGTTCACACGACATGAAACAGATTCCTCAATAATCATTGTTTGAAATGTGTGCGTACTGACCTCAGCATCCATGATTGTTTATCTTTTCTTCACGAGGTCATGATCGGCAATCATCGAACCAAAATTTTTCTTCAAGAGGTCATGATCGGCAACCATCGGATCAAAACAACCGAAAGTTAATCAGTCTTCACAACAATTGCGAGGACGATAAACATGATAACGGATTTGCAGATATCTAGTTGTTGGGAACATATTTCGACTTGAAACATGCCTGAATAGCTTAGTAAAGGTACCGCCATATTCTACATTGAATGTTCAGGGGAAAATTGTCTTCACCAAAAACTGATGTAATACTACTTCAAATATTCGGTGTCAACTGTAGTGTTTTATTTGTATAAATCTTGAATTACTTCACATAAAGATTATGCTATATTCGGGATTCTAGCTGTCGACATTTTGCAATTATTTTAATGAGAGTTATCCTAGATCACATTTGTACTAGTCATTATATACCTGTTTTATTCGTCCTGTCGACCTGAAAATAAATGTAGCCCTGTCCGTTATTGTGTGCACTACTATCAACATTAGAAGACCCTGGTGAAGTGATACAAAAAGGATTATCTTTCAGTCCATCTACAAGAAAACAAGACGAAAACTGAAAACCCATGTCTGAATATCATTTCTAATAAGGCGACTATTCAGATCTTAAACTATAATAGTTCCTTCATCTTGTCTGAATATTTATATTTAACTAACTTTAAGTATGTATTCTATGGAAACCCCTTCGTTGTCCATTTACAAATGCAAAATCCCATTATGGAATACTTCAAAGTAGACCAAGTTTTGTACATTCCGACAGTGATAGCTATTAGTGAATGAAACGTTTGAGGGAAAGTTGTGATGTGACGTGCACAATTTGTGACATATAGAACTATTTTGAATATCAAAACATATTTATCAAAAATAAATATCACAATAAAATCTAACGCCACTTTCAACAATATTTAAACTATATCATGGCGACTAGTTTTAGTGGTGGAGGAAGCCGGAATACCCGGAGAGAAGCACCGACGATGGGCAAGCAACTGGTAAACTTTATCACTTGCGGGAAAGTTGTGATGTGACGTGCACAGTTTGTGACATATAGAACTATTTTGAATGTCAAAACATATTTATTAAAAATAAATATAACAATAACAGTATTAGAACATGTACAAAAGTAGTCCCTTTTAAATATACAAAGATTGTTTTGAGCCCAAATTTGATAAATTTAGTTGTATTTTAATACCTCTATGGGTAAATGTAAATTGCAAAAAATATTAATTAGTGGTTTTACATCATAACTTCGATTCGGTACTTTGGTTATCTGGTAAACCAACTGTATACTTCGGTAAAGTTTTTCCAAATAGTAACAATCATACAGTTGAACATTTGTCCCTGATTTTATCGGACAAAACACTTTACAAAAAAAGGGGGAGAATTTGTAAAAACAAAGCTAAATTTTTAATTCACATGGCAACAATACTAAAGAATAGCTCATCTATTTTTTGCAAAATCGTTCTTTATGTATCGTCTGCATTATTGATGAACTGAGAACAGTTAATGTTTCACAATGAGAATTGCATTGTTACGTTAACGATTGTCATTTATATACAATTATTGGTCACTAGTAAAACACACTGATGGCTACCGCCATCGCGAGGGTCGTCGTCATCGCGTTCATATTGTATTGAATTTACAACTACTTATGCAATAAGAGCTTGCTCATGTCTAGGTATACACGATACAACTGGTGGGATCAAGTTTATCAGTGGCTTGCGGCAGGTCGGTGGTTTTCTCAGGGTACTCCAGTTACACCCACCAATAAAACTGAGAGCCACGATATAACTTTAGATATTGTTTAAAATGAAGCTAAGCACAATAAATCTAACCCTCTTCACTATATTTAATATTATGTATACGACAACTTCTGCATCACAACAATTAAATGTATTATGTACAATGTTCAAGATAATAGTCTTCGTTATAATAACGCTGAATGGCCGGTTATATGCGAGGATTTGCATTTTACTTACACATGGAAAGCACGTTCATGGCCGCATTATTTCACAGCTAGCCACCTTCTTTATATGAAATCCACTAAGAAAAGAACTTGCTGAGCAAATGTTGAAGTGTTTTGCATGTATATCTGTAAATTTGGCATTCACGTTCATGCTTAATAATCATCGAACAGTTAGTATATATGTGGGGCAGTTTTAAGTCATAATGCAAAAGGAGTCTGATTTCTTATCGTTTTTTTCAATTTATTATACTGAACGTGTCGCTTTAGAGACACATAAATACATACCGTCTTTGTCATCCTCATGGTGTACATTTCTGCAAATATAAATGGTAAAACATGTTCTTATCCCCTTTAGTTCTGGTCTATGTTTGATGACAAGTAACTTATATGTACACTACTAAGTATATACACTACAATATCTAACATTATACACGTTTTCCTTTGAAATTAACGAAAGTGACCTGCCTGATACAAGGTGTCTGATACAAGATGTTGTATCACCACACTGTGGTGATAAAAGAATGGCGCGACGTTGCACGAGACGTTCTCTGCCGAACTCCTTTGTCATGACGTCATATCATTGGAATGCGGCGAAAAAACACATCAATGTAGGCAACTTAAAGACATAGTATCAATATTTCCGGCAGCTGTAAGGTTCACATTTCTTTTTTAAAAGCGTTGTCGAATTGTACAGTGACACTGAAAGTGATTGAACAGTAATTCGACATTGGTGAAGAACGGCAACAAATAACGTGATGTCATTCACAAAATGTAGTCTTCCTGCGAATATTGTGAAAAAAAAGTTGTAAATATTGTTTCGACCCTTGTTATTTGTTCAAAATTAGTTTTTATTGAAATGTTAGATCAACTTAATACATAAATAGTGTGTTTTTGCAAGACTATGTATCAGGTCCGGCCTGTTGCTTGAACTAACCGCATCACAACTCGTCGCTATCGCGACTCGTAATGATACTGGTTCACATAACAGGCTCGATCTGTTACATAGTCTTGTACACCACACTATATATGTAATGGGTATTTATCACAATATAACAGTGACTGAAATACAAAAAGGAAATTAAGATATGAATAATTGCCCCTCTCAGTGCTCTACAAATAATAACGTTATATAGAGCAGTGAGTTTTGTGGCATATTTTGTTTTAAAAGTTTGTTTCAAAATGATAGTTCGCATGTTTAATCAGCTCATAGTCACTGTTGGTTGTCAGATCGAGATAATATATAATAGATCACATTTATTAACCCTCATTTCGAAATGTCAGAATATCCTTGTGCTATATTCTGCTGTATCCTATTCCACAATTTGTCTTAATGTATAATGGATTATAAATAGAACACCACCCATTACACATAACTCTGATATCTCGAACCAGTTTCAGTCTCTTTTGTTTAATTGTGTCTACTATTTAGTTTTTTATCTGGTTGTTTACGAAATAATTCATGGCAGGCATAGAGTTGTGCAAATTTACACATTGGCTGGGCCTTTATATTCTAAGCTAAGTAAAATCTAAGAATATAAAGGCCCAGCCCATGTGCAAATTTGCACGACTCTATGCCTGCCATGAATTATTTCGATTCTAATATGACAAATACGGTATTTTTTATAACCATAGGACACCTTAGAATCCGCCATACAACGGCTGTTCCGTTTAGCCACCTTCACATATATATGATGACGGAATCGGTGCAATTTGAGCACACATATTAAATCAAACTCCTATTGTGTGAGTAGTAATATTATAGATTTTTTTCATTTGTTTTTAAGATTTACCTTTGGAGATTGCCAGTACGCACACATACATTCCATTGATGTGTATCACGCATGAATAACAAAATGTACTAACCTTCATGTATTGTTTACAGTACTTTTTCCTTCATTGATAAAGCAAATTGATTATTATAACGAACATTTGAAGATACTTAATAGAAACGTAGCAACACCTAGACTTTCACAAGACCAGATATTTTCAAATAAAAGAAAGAAAGATATAAGGGTTAGATATATAATTAACTACAACCTCCTATCTGATGGTGTCCACCCTGAGAAAATAATAGCAAAGCTATGGTTATATAAAATGATTCAGCTAGCAATAGAGATGATAGAAGAGAGATGCTAACTGAGGTAGGTAGATAAGGGAGCCTTGTCGGACTACATAGAGTTATAAACAGAAGCTATAGGGAAGCCCTATAACTAACTGAAATTAAAATAAATCATTAATATTGAACTGTACATGCATATGCAAATAAGGAAGCCTTGTTTAATAACAGAAAAAAAAAGAAAAAAAAAGTCCCAGACTGAGTCAGAATTTAATAAGGCATAGGGAAGCCCTAACTATTATTAATCGGAACATAGAAAAGCAGTGTAGGGAATCCATATAAGCCAGTCTAGATATTACAATACCAACAAGAATAGTTGAATAGGGAAGCCCTATCAATTCAAAATTCAAAGTACAAGGCAGTCTAGAAAATACAATAATAACAAAACATTTGATTAGGGAAGCCCTTTCAAATAAAGATTCATAATAATTTAGAGAAGCCCTAAAAAAAAGTGAGATTATATAGTTTATTTACACTATTTTGTAATCCCTTCCCTGTAGAAGATAACATAACTACATCATCAGCATACATTAAACAATTAATGTCATAAGAATTCAGTGAAACTGGATCACACGTTTTGACAAAGTAAAAGGGGAGATCATTAATATACAAATTAAACAAATTTGGACTAAGATTATCGAACTGGTGAACACCAATAGTAGACTTAAAAAATTATGATCTTAAGTTGTTAAATTTAACACAAATTTCGGTATTGTTATACATGCTTTGGATAATATTATAAAATTTGTTACCAACTCCTGCTTTCTTCAGTTAATATAGAAGGCCAACATGAAGCACTGAATCGAATGCACATTTAAAATCTACAAAACAGGCATATATGGGTTTTGGATTAATTTTAATATATTTTTGAATCAGAGTCTGTAGAGTAAACATGTGGTCAGTAGTGCGACAACCTTTCATAAAACCAATTTGTTCTTTACTTATTATATTGTTTTTATCTAAGAAATTGATCAATCTGTTATTCAGAATTTTATTAAAAAGGTTTCCTATATTGTCGTTTATAGTGATTCCCCTGTAATTTGATACATCATAAACTGAACCAGTTTTATGTATCGGGGTTATAGACCCTTTGGACCATAAAGTGGGATATATATCATTAGTAAAAACTAAATTATATCATTTACTTAATAAAGGTAATAGAGTGGATTGACCATATTTCAACATTTCATTTAAAATTGGATTTTGCATTCTTTAAGGATGATATTGCTTTTCATTTTTCAGATTCATTGATAAAAAAAAAGTCTAATTCATTAAATATGATAGATTTTTAAGCTCTTCTAATTTACTACTAATGATGTTGTCAGTTAAATCTTCTTTGTTACTGTTAGATCCTTAAAATAATCCTTCCATTCACCCAGTTTAATATTTGTATCTTTACTTGTTTTTTTTTTTTGGTCAATGCTTATATGTTGGTCTAATAGTTTCCAATATTCTTTGGGATTCTTGTTAAATAAATGATCTAATTTATTAATTATTTCTTGTTTAAATTGACGTTTTTTATGCTTTCTTATTTTTCTAGATAACTGAAGTGTACTGAAAAAAGAACTACGCTCTTGTGGGTTGAAGATATTTTTTTTTAAAGAGTTGCTTTATTGTTTAGGTCTCTCTTCATTTGAACTAGATTTAAGTCATATCATTTAGGAAGTCTTTTTTCTTTTGGGTTTCCCCTTGTTCTTATTTACTTTCTTTTTCTTAAGAGAAATATCTGCAACATTAACAATTAAATTATTTAAGTTATTTGCAGCTTCATGTATATTATCTATGTTATATGATTTGCTTTTAAATTCATCTATCAACGCTTGAATTTTGTTGGAGTGGGGGCAGTTATGACAAAATTATGACAAAATGACACACCCTTTAATTACTCTTGCCTTTGCCTCAATATTGATAAATCTTCTAGGAAAAAAATGAAGTAACTAGCTTCAATTTATTCAAACAAATATTTACCTTGGATTAGGGAACGACCATTTAACTTGAAAAGGAAAAAACCATAACCACCCCCGTTATGGTTTTTTCCTAAAAAAAATATTCTGATTCACAGTGTTGCTGAACAAAATATTTTAATTTTGGTGGACAAAAAAATAATCTGATTCAGAGTTTTTGTCATATAACCTAATGTTAAATTCTGTAAAAAAAAAAAATTCGCGCTTTGCGCGACAAAGAAAATAAATATTCTAACTCATGCTTTGTCCGAAATTTTTTTTTCTGAACGAAATAAAAAAGATAAACCCCCCTAGTTCAGAATATGAGATGTGGCCTTCAATCTTGCATCACTGTCAGACATTTCTCTCAATATATCCCTTAAAGATTGTTTCATGCATTTATACTTTGTAATTAAGGTTTATAAGATGTCAGCTCTCGTGTCCACTGTGTTCCACATAGCTTAGGAACCGATTTGTTTTGCTATTTGCTAACATTCTCAAACAATGGGTTACTTAGAGATTCCGTGGAATTCTCAATTACGAGAGTGCCAATATCATCATCAGAAAGATGTATGTGTACGATTGCGTTGCGCTTAGCGCTTCTTCTGAGAAACCATGTTAACTGACTGACGGAATCGAACAGGTTTCTTACTTCAGGCAGTGCCTGACTTAGGACAAATGAGGCCCTGTGCTAGTTAAGTTATGAGGCCTCTTAGTTGCCTTCTTTGTGACACACTCCCACAGACTATTACTCTATCATTATGTCTGAAATCGCTCCGAAACAGAACGCCTTCAAATTTAAAATTGCACCACATCAGCAAAAATCTATCGTAAAATTGTTTTTTGTTTTTTTTTTGGTAGGAAAATGAGACCCTCTGGCAAACGAGGCCCTGTGCTTAAGCACACTTAAGCACAATCGTAAGCCCGACACTGACTTCAGATATTGCTTTGCAATTTGAAGCCACAACTAAAAGTAAGAAATTAGCTCTGCAGTGATGGTAGAATACTCTTAGTTGAATTTGCTGAATTCCTGGCTTGACTCCTGATATCTCATCGTTTGTATACAAAACAAAATCTAAAAAGGGTCGTCTAGAATATTCTGGATTTGTTCTACTAATCTTGAACTTGATATCATCATGATCATGAAACAATTAAAGTAAACAACTACCCTAAGAAGAACATTCTGCTACCTCGGAACTTTCATCTATGATATCAGTATCGTCTGAATGTTTGGGGCTCTTACTTGGTCCGGGACCAAACAACGAGGTTATTTTCACTTGTTTTGACCTTTTCGACATCTATGTTTGTAAATGCTTACCGTTGTAATGCCATTTGCCGGGAAAAAAATATAGTAGAACGTACCATTTCGGAACCCCCAAGTTTATGATTGCGAAATAGTTATATCTTAAGGTGTTGTGTTTATCCATTATTTTTCTTAAACATTTTTTTTACCGAGGCAATTTCTTCGGTTGCCTCAATGGATGGTACGCCTTAGCTTAAAAGAAACGAAAGCAATAACCACCTGATTCTGAGAGGAGAGAAATGATCCACAGGTGTCGACTGCTTTGTACGATTATGTGATTTTAAATCACATCAGACTTTGATATTGGACCGTCCATACAGCAACACTGTGAAACTATGATATCAGGAAGTCATCTACATAGAGAGAACCCTCAGTGTTTTAAATGATAACATTGAGGATTCTCTCTATGTAGATGACTTCCTGATATGTTATCGGGGCAAGAATATGAGCACCATTGAAAGACAATTACAACTATGTCTAAATAAGATAGAAAAATGGGCAATGGAGAATTAATTTAAATTCTCAAGCTCAAAAACTGTAGGGATGCACTTTTGTAATAAAAGAGGACTCCATCCAGACCCCGAGTTAGAAATATACAATTCCCTATAAATATAGTCCCAGGAATCAAATTTCTTGGTCTTCTTTTTGATAGTAAACTTACCTTGCTACCCCGTATTATAATGCTTAAAAATGGGAGCCTTAAAGTTCTTAATATTTTAAAATTTGTGTCCAGTACCGACTGGGGTGTGGTTAGCACGGTTTTATTAAATTTATATAGATCGTTGATTCGATCAAAATTGGATTACGGATGTATCGGCTACGATTCATTCCGTCCATCGTATATCAAGTTGCTAGATTCAGTCCATCATCAAGGATTACGACTTTAACTTGGAGCGTTCAGAATGTCTCCAGTTGAGAGTTTGTATGTTGAAGCAAACGAGCCTTCCCTTGAAAACAGACGTATCAAACTTAGTTGCAGTATGCAACCAAATTGAAGGTTTATCCTTCAAATCCTTCAAAAAGACTGTGTTTTTAATCCTCTATATGAAAATGTTTACGATAAACAACCCAATACAATTCAACCTTTGGACTCCGAGTAAAATCACACTTTGAAAATTTTGATATAAAATTGGATGACATAGCACCTATTGGAATTCCTGAAAACTCTCCATGGTTAAATCCAAAACTTTCTTTTAATTTTGAACTTACACAATACAAAAAATCAGAAACAAACCCTTTACTAATTCAGCAACATTTTGCTGAAATTAGATTGGTAACATCTGAACACTCTGCAATATACCGTATATCGGTTGTTTTTTTTTTCGCGATATTCAGTCAAAATCAGCAGGAGAATTTTTCGCTGATTGACAAAATCCCCGCTATAAATAAACCTATGGCAAAAGGATTATCAACTTTATCTAGATCATTATGACAACAATTTGAAGAATATTTGTTTCTTTTGGTATTGTATGCACATAAAAACTCATGTTAATCGGAATTTCAGAACGAGGACATTTCTTTTGTTTTCGGTATTTAGATGAACCTTGAGACCACGCAGTTTAATATTATTCGATCCCAGCAACTATATAAATTAAAAAAAAAAATTAAAATAACACTCTCAATAATAATAATTAATGCAATAACAATGTTAAATATTGTTTTAATCAACTTTGACGATTATAAACATTTGATTGTTTTAATTATTGTCGAGTGTAGCCTCGGCTTGGTAAATCAGCGACACGGATCTCAGGTTCAATAATTGTTCTTTATTAATCGCAATTAATGGTCAATAATCAAGCCACAGCTGAATTTAATGACTAATTAACACAAAAGATGACAAGTGTATCCCTCTACCTGTAATTGTTAAGTAAACAATTATCTGTTGGTAATGTGACATGTATCACACCTTGCAGTAAGCACATTCAACCGTAACATACATCTGTCAATTTTCCGCAGAGTTTAACTTCCGCGAACATAGCGAAAATTAGCCACACGCGAAAAAAAAATCCGATATGCGGTATACTGATGGTTCAAAGGATGGTGATAGAGTAGCGTCGGCAGCTGTTTCCGGACAGCAGGTCTACTCTGCTCGAATATCATCTGCCAGTTCGATCTTCAGTGCAGAAGCTAATGCAATACTTCTTGCCTTGAAGTTCGTTGCCTCTTCTGCAAAGAGTGAGTTCATGATTTGTTCCGATTCTCATTCTTGCCTGTTGGCAATTGAGAGTTGTAAAACTCAAAACCCTTTCATTTTAAAAATTGGAGAAATTTATAAAAGACTTGTTGCTATTGGTAAACATGCAATTTTCACATGGATCCCTAGTCATATATGTATCCATGGGGACACATTCGTTGAACGGGAAGCCAAGAACGCATTGGATGATCCTGTATCCAATTGTTCTATTCATTATACAGATTATAAATCTTTTATAGTGAAATATATTTTAAAGCGTTGGGAAGATAGTTGGGACCAGCAAATCCATAACAAATTACACGAAATGCATTCCCTAGTTGGCAAGACTCCTTGTTCTTGCGGTCAAAATCGAAAGGAACAGGTAATCTTGACCAGATGTCGTATAGGTCATAGTAGACTTACTCATAGCTATTTGTTAAATAATGAGGAACGACCGGAATGTATTCCGTGTAATTCTAATTTTTCATCAAGACATGTCTTGATTGATTGTGTGGATGTTGCCAATGTTCGGCAGACATTCTACAATGCCAACAGTTTATCTAATTTATTTACAAATGTCGTAGGCGATACAATTTTGCAATTTTTAAAAGAAATTAATTTATATACAAAAATATAGTTATATAGCATATGTTCTAGATGTATGGTTTTTATCTGTTTAATGTTGTACAACCCCCCTCCCAGAGGGTGTGCTGGGGGTAGAATAGTCACAAGGTTTCTCCGTCCTAGAAGCACTAGTCCGCTAATAGGGGCCAACCCCGCGGGAACCCCGGGTATAGAAATGGACCGAGAACTTCTTCGGCTTGAAGGGGCGTCCGTCGGTTGTGCGGGATGTATAAATTCACAACCAATCCGTCTTTCGGATGAGACGTAAATAAAATCGAGGTCCCGTGTTGAGAGATTGCTACCCTCTTCGCACCTTAAAGAACCCAGTGTAACAGCTCATTATGAGCATAATACTCATGATGAGTGGTCCATAGGTGACCTGTTGCACTGGCTAAATTATTCGTCCCTACCCACCACCTTTCCTTGTTTCGAGTCCCGTGGCGGTTACATTTTTTTCTCGTCCTAAATATTGCTGAGAAATTGTTGTACTTTAAAAGAATTTTAGCGACCAATAATAAATATATTATTGTAAATGCATATTCAACACATTGAATCGACATCTGGGCATACAGGAAATATTTCTGGAGCCTCCTCCGCCATCCCCACAATACAATTTATACATTTGACAGGTTACTGTGGACCTAAGGTGCAGAATCCCACACATATACTCATGTCAGTATAACAGAAAATACCTTTTATGTTCTCCTTCATATGTTCTTCCGAGCATAAAATATTTCTTCTTTACTAAGCTAAATGACGAAGCGCGTTTACAAAACAGTCGGCGAACTTTAAATAAACACAGCGTAAACTAATAATTTATTTTCATGTAAATCGGTCAATAATTTGGAGTTGCCAACGTTTTGTCAAACAAAATAAAATCCTAAGATTCCGGTTCACAGGAAGACATCTCATCAATCTTTAAAAAAAACAAACATGTAGATATAGAGCATTGTATCCTGTTTTCTCCTTTTTTTCTATTGTCAACAGCCGTACAATATCTCATGATACCCAGAGAGGAGGTGGAACTAGATGATGTCACATCATACAATATCTTCGATAACAAAATATACAAGATTTCATCATAAAGCTTACATTCTTTGATTGACATCGCAAGATACAAATCCCTTATTGAACAAACTTACTCGTGTACCATCATATATTTTGATAGGCCAGACTCGTTCTGCGAACTCGTCACATGGCCTACCAAAATATATGATGATACACTCGCCTTTTTGTTCCATAAATGTAACTTAGAAAAATATAACAATAAGTTGCAAAAAAATAAACAAAATATAAACCCTGAATGTGCGTGTCACATTTATTTAATAAATAGTATTATTTTGTTATATCTATTTATTTTTAAATTGTGTATTTAACGGTGCCAAACCACCAATTTTAATCACTATTCTAAGCTTAGAACACAAAAGTAATCTGTTTTAAAGAAAAACAAGTTCCTTTCATGTTGTTATATTGTGACAAATACTGAATGGAATGGAATAATTGAAATTGATAATTAAAGTTAAATATATAAGGATTGTTTTGAGCCCAAATTTTGTTGCATTTAGTTGTACCAGAGTATTTGAATCCTTTATGGAGGTCTTGATGCATGACATAAAAATAATGAAATTCCGGGAATGGCCTTCCTATTTTTACAGTACGGAATGTCCCAGAGCATGGCATTCCACTGCAAGACTTTAAAATCAACTCATTTATTCGACACCCTGCTGTGGGCTTGAGGTGCAGAATTCCACCCACGCACGTCAATTAAAGAACCGGGCAATATTTTCATTTAAGGGTGTAGGCCTGGGGTATGGGAGATAACTCTATTTTCAGTGACTTCTCAAATATATGATCATCTGTGTGTTTGAAAATTCTCCCCCAATTCCAAGCTTCTTGGTGACAACGAGTGTTTACATTGGATATGGCCAGTTAAAAAAACTCCTTTTCCTTTTACCTTTCCATAGCTGTGCTCCTTGTATTTTTATATATTATTGCTGCTTATGACAATGTCAGGCAGTGTGTTATTATTATATGCCGGTGCCCACAAAATATCATCGAAATATCTCTTTCCAGAAAAAATTTTCATCAAAATATGTTGTCAAAAATGCCAGAAATGTAACACAATATGTGTGACAACCTTTTTCTATTGAATTTTAAGGGTTTGTCAAAAGAAAAATTATCTATATACACCAGAATCTTTAATATTATGAAACTATAGAGCAAATTCATTTTTGGTAGTAAAAAAAATGGAAAGCTATGTTTGGGAAAACAATTGTAATATCTGATCCTCTCTTATACCGCCGCCCTCCTTCTCCTAAGACAACTAAAGAATAACCAGAATCAAACGAATACAACTGGAGCACATAATTTGAAGGAATATAGCAATACAGCGGGGTGTGCTTTTGTTTTTTTGTATGTGTGTTGTGAATTAATCACGTAGACTCACCCTAAAACCACCCCTCTCCCTCCCCAGCCGACCTGAAAATAAAAAAGAGAAATGCAGTCATTTAGTAATTTAGACATCCACTGTGTCAATTATAAGAATTCAAAAGCTTTTTGTTATTGGTAACTAGTTAATTTTTATCTCACAAACAAAAAAACTAGCAAAGGATGGGTGTGTGAAAACTTTCCTCGACAATTTCATTTTCTGGGTGCCATCCATGAAAAGCATAAATCTAAATATTTGAAAAATCTGACGGTAAAAGTTTGTAAAATTTGGTGCAATGATGTCTATATGTCTATTCTTCAGTGTGATTTTTTTTGGTGGAAATTAAATGACAGGATTTTTTTTAATCGATTTTTTAATACCAAGGTGGTCCTCAGGGCATCCACCCATTTTTGCAGTTTTCACTGTTTTGCACGTGATTATCTCCAAACAGGATATTCAGATATGCTAGATATTTCATATCTATTCAACAACAACACTCTCAAGTGTATTAAAGCCAAAATATTCCCTTTCAATCAGAAATAAATGTGGATATCTATTAGAATCTTCCGAAACGAGTATTATCATCTGGCGTCAAGAATACCACCAAAATTGCTATATTTAGGATGTGCTATGGAGAAAACGGAACGGTGAAATTTTTTGAAACTTTGGCAGATAATGTATTTAGACATAACTATTCCATGATGCAAATTTAAAACAAATTGAATGATGGTAAAATTTTAGGGTAGCCCAGGTCTACATCTTTAAACCCCAAATGGGCAAGAACTTTGCCGTCCGTTGGCAATCTTTCATGGAATAGTCATTGCCAACGAACAGCAAAGTTATTGTCCACTTGAGGTTGAAATCAAAGGTTTTGCTCGTACCTTTAACTGACTTAAGTTCCTGGATGAGGTTCTGCACATCAAGCCACAGCAGGGTGTCAAATAACTTTGACATTTGGATTTGGGGAGTGTACTCTAAATATTTCATGGAAAAGTGCAAAGGAACGGCAAAGTTCTTGCCCACTTGGAG
The DNA here is from genome assembly GCA_002080005.1 of Gigantidas platifrons. Taxonomy (NCBI): domain Eukaryota; kingdom Metazoa; phylum Mollusca; class Bivalvia; order Mytilida; family Modiolidae; genus Gigantidas; species Gigantidas platifrons. The sequence continues at coordinate 27,281 of MJUT01006088.1, read as the reverse complement.
TTTAAGTCAACAGTATTGCCCGGACCTTTAACTGACTTAAGTGGCTGAGTAGTATTCTGTACCTTAAGACCACAGCAGGATGTCAAATATCAAGTTTGATATTTGGATTGTGGGGGGGAGCTCTATAAATATTCCATGGAATATTGCCAACGGACGGCAAAAGTTCTTCCCCAATTTACATAATAGATGATAATATACAGGTTTGTTTTAACTATCATTGTACAATTACCAAGTCTACATTAAACCATTCAGTCATATTACCATGTATACGCACACTACATTCTACATTCAAGTATATAGCTTTGAGAGAATGCATACACTTTGAGCTAATACCTAAATTTTCTAGCTTATTAAATAAAGATACCCTATTTATGGAATCATGAGCCTTCTTAAAATCTATGAATGGTACATAGGTAGACAATTTACACGTGTTTCTATTTTCTTTTATTGATGTCAGTGTAATTATGTGATCAATTGTACTTCTTTTTTTCATAAAGCCATTCTGCTCATCGTTGATTGTCTCCCTTTCATCTAACCATTTAACTAATTTATCATTTAGAATGCAACAATATAGCTTGAATGCAAATGGAGTTAGTGTTATACCCCACAAGATAAAGGATCTCTAGGATCTGATGTAGCACATTTATATATTGGAGTTATAATTCCTTTATTCCACATATTAGGTACTTAACCAGATCTGACACATATGTTAAATAACTTATGTAAAATAGAACTAAAAGAAACATTTTTGAATAACGTAGCTTAAATGATATCAATACCTGCTATTACATTTTTTGCATTCATTACAGATTTGGGAACCTCATTAATAGCTTTATCATAGTTCAAATCATAAAAATAATATGTTCTTTGATATTAAAATTATCAACCTTATTGTACTCTATATTTACATTTGGATTTAATAAACTGTGAAAACTGTTTTTCAATTTACTTAAAACAGATTCCAAATTGTCAGTCATCTAGAGTAACCTCATTTGGGATGATCATCTGTCTCTCGTTTCCTATTCTAATATCACCAGTTTGCTGCAAAAGCTATTTTGGATCATTGTCATTAAAATTAACCAGTTCTTCACAGCAGCGGTACCAATTTAGACAACATACCAATTTTATTTATTATTAAATTATTGCTTGTTATAATTCTAATCAAGCATCTCTTGATGTACCCTGTTACACTCCACTGATTAGGGTATTAATCAGCTGGTACAAAGTAAAATACAGCTTATCATAATATCTAATAACTATGTATTTTCTTTTTCATAGTATACACAAAAACTATTATTTTTTCTATGATATTTTATATTATCAATTCTTTTATTGAATTCATATATACAAATTTTATAAACATTTACATTTTTTGTCTTCTGTTCCGATAAATAATATGATTTATAAATTGAAAATCCGAGAATTGTGATAATTTACACCATAATATTTTTATCAGATATCTTATAACCAAATATGAGATATTTTAGCTTTAATGTAATTTCTAAATTATTACTTTTAAAAAGATTATATATTATTTCCAAAAATGTTTTCAAAAATAAACAAGTAATAAAGTAATATAGATGGTGTTATTCATTTCCACAAAGGTTACATTGATTATTATTCACAATTTTCCATTGATATGATCATTTTTGGTAGTAATGGTGTATTATATTAACTCCCATCTATATATTTTCAGTTTGTTTTCTTCCAAATATGAATACAAATATGTCAACTCCTATAGAAGACTCTATTTTGCTAAAAAGTAATGAATTGTATAGCATTTTATTTGATAAACATGAAGTTTCAATATAATTATGTTTTCCATATTATCCTATTTCTTTAATGTTTACAGTACTTTTGACTGAATTTTCTGTTTTAATAATCTTTGTCCAATTCATTGCAGTAGATTTATTTACAATATTAAATTCTGCAATCCAATTAGATTTAAACTTGAACTTTTCCAGAATAAATTTGCTTGAAAAAGTTTTTGTAGAGTCTATAATATCATTTACATATATTGAGTTGCTCTTTATCCAATTTTCAAACACAAGTGATTTATTTTCAAAAGTAGTATGTTTGTTTCCCAAAATAATTTGTTTTCTGATATCTAAGAATGTGACAGGTGATTTTGTTTGACCCTCACCACTTAAATTCCAACATTTGACTATTTCCCTATACCATTCTGGTATTTTGTTCAAATAATCTAACAATTTCGTGCTGTCTGGGTTCATGTTAAATACCAACCAGTTGTTACTTGTAGCCTTAAAATATTTTAATGGTATAAGTTTCCAATTAGATAGATGTCCGGTCACCAGTCTACATACCCAAGATTCTTTTAGAGCTATGACATAACTTTTGATATCAACCATTTGCAACCCTCCCCTCTCGTATGAGTCTATAATAACATTCCTTTTTAATTTATCTGGTTTACCATTCCATATAAGTTTGAAACATTTATTTTCTATTTATTTCTGATATACATCTGGTACTAAACATATACAGGCCAAAAATCTGAATAGTGGTAAGATTAAGGATTTAATAATTAAAATTTTACCTAATATAGAAAGATTTCTTTTTCCCATGTACAAAATAGTTTATTCATCTTTTCTATTTTATTTTCCCAATTTAGTTTTTGACAATCTTCATCATTATGACCGAAATTTATTCCCAATGATTTAATTTTTATCTGTCCAATTGATTCCTGCAATTTTGTATTTATAATTTTTTTATTTATCAATCCACACCCTCTGTTTTGTTTCTATTTAACAATAAACCTGAAAATGAGCCAAATATTTTTATTTCGTTCATTGCTTTTAGGACATCTTCTTTACTATTACAAAATAGGGTTGTATCATCGGCTAGTTGTGAAACTGTAATACTGTGATTTTTTTCATCTAATTTCATTGTTATAACTTTAATAGTTTTGCTATTTCTAAAATTTAGGGCTATAATTTCATCAAATAAAACAAATAACAAGGCCTGATAGAGGGCATCCTTGACGGTTCAACGAGAGTTTTTTAAATTTTCTGACATCCAACCATTATTCATGACACGCATTTGTATATCAGTATATAGTGTTCTAACCCAACTAATAAAAGATTCACTAAATCTAAAATGCTTCAAAGTCCCAATCATAAAATCCCATTCCAAAGAATCAAAAACTTTTGAAAAATCTATAAATAGTATTGCCCCCTCAATTTAATAAAGATCTGGATAGTCTATATCTTGAATTTGTCGCAAGTTAAAACCAATGAATCTGTTTTGCACGTAACCAGTCTGATCTCTATTAATAATGTTTGGTAATACGTTTTTTAGTCTTTGAGCAAGAACATATGATAATATTTTTAAATCTACATTTAAAAGGGAGATAGGGCGATAGTTATCTAGATTTAAATTATCTCCCTTTTTAAACAACAAAGTTAAGATACTAGTACATTGTGAATAAGTAAGACACTGTTCATCGTTTCCCTTATTTTGGACATCAACTAATATATATTTAAGTTTATTCCATAATACTATATAGAACTCAACAGTCAATCCATCCAAGCCGACGGATTTATTTATTTTCATTATATGAATATCATATGAACATTCTTCAACTTTTACCTTTCCATCACAAGTCAATTTATCAATTTCATCTATTTCATTTTTTATTTTAGCGTTTAATATATAATTTTCTAAAGATTCTTTATTTAGGTTTTTTATACTATTTAATTGTTCATAATACCTTTTCATTTCTTTTAGTAGTTATGTTTGTTCACATATAATATATCCATTTTCATCTTTTAATTAATTTATAGATTTTTTAGATTGTCTCTTTTTTGTTGAACCTAAAACGTATGAATTATTTTTCGATCCTACTTCCACCCATTTTTTCCTAGACCTCACTTGCTTTATTTTCGTATGTTTTATATATTTCATGTTCTAGATCATCAATTTCTTTATCTAAATTTTCATCATCACATTGCATACCATCTTTTAATTTTATATTAAATTCTAAATCTATTTCCAGGTTTCTAAAATTTTCTCTCGTCGATTTAGCCTTATTCTTAAAATAAACTGAGGCTATTTCCCTTATTTCAACTTTTAATGCATCCCATAATAATCTAATATGAATTGTTTTCTTTTTTGTTAAATACCTGTCGATAGGGTTATCGATTATTTTTCTATACTCTTCTTCTTGTATTGATGTTACCAAGTAACCTGGCCGGCCTGTTTGAACTTCAAACTATGACCGTGGACGAATCTCCTATTTATATGTAACACCAGGTTCTCGTACAAATAACAGCAATCGGCTATTCATAGTATTGTTGTTTGCATAGTATAGAATATAAAAGGTATAATAATTGTCAATTGACTCTAATTAAATGGGTCAGTGGATTCAGATGTAAACTATTTTACCTGTCCACTAAATTAAAAATTAAAGTTCCAATTGAACTACGACCGATAGCCACGCCCAGCCAACTTAGCCTGAATCAACAATAAAACTGAGTTATTTATTATCGAATACCCATTACTCTTTTCAGCTAATCCTGGATTAAATTTCAAACATACATATTGATGATCTGTCGACTGAATAACAGCTGGTTTAATTTTACAAAATTCTACTAAGTTTATAAAATTTGTACCTATTAAAATTAAATCTATTCTACTAGTTTGTGACCTATATTTTCTTCTTCATGTATATTGTTGTATGTTTCCATTTAAAATATCGCCAGCTGGCTACTAGTTAATTCGATTTAATTAAATTCTTAAGACTACATACCGGCTGATTGTTTTGATTTGAACGTGAAGTCTTTCTGTCTATTACTTTTAATGTATAATTAAAATATCCCCCGACTATTGGAATACCGATACCATGCTCTTGAATTTTGTCACTTACCTTTCTAAAGAAAGAATTTCTCGAACTTTATATAATTTGGTGCATAAATACAATCCAGAGTAAAGATTGTGTTGTTTATCTCTACATTAATTAGCATTAACCTTCCGTCGGTGTCATTGTCTTTATTAATCATATCAGTCTCGAGATATTATATACCCCGTTTTAAAGGGAGGTGGTTTTGCTATAAGGTTAGGCGTCAGCCGATCCGTTTAACAAAACCACTGCCCTTGAAAACGGGATATATACCATCTGGAGACTGAAAACATTTGTATCTGAATGTTTCAACATTAATAAGCATGTTCTTATTATAGGAAAAACATAAATTACGTATGGTTTACTAAATACACAACATGCGATTATTGATTTTTCTGTGTCGTATGGAATACACAGCACAGGCAATAGGTGAAAGAAGTCCTCTGCTGTGGACAATGTAAATAGACAGCACATAGGTGAGATAGATTATTGATTTTCTGTCACCACACTTCTTCCCTGATGTTTTGGAAGTACCTTGTAAGCCAATCAAAATTATACTTGCCACGAGAACATCAGATAATATACGTTATCAGTTTCGAGATGTTAAATATTCCGTTCTAAAGGGCAGTGGTTTTGTTAAACGGTGAGGCGTCAGTCGAACTGTTTAACAAAACCACTGCCCTCTAAAACGGGACATATAACATCTCGAAGACTAATGACATTTTATCTGAATGTTCTAACATTAATAAGTATGTCCTTATTATAGGAAAACATAAATACGTGTATCTTTGGGAAAAAAGGTCACAGAAAGCGATTATTGATTTTCTGTGCCGTATGTGTGTCGTCTGCTACAATGTAAATGCAATACACAACACAGGCAATAGATGAGAGCGATTATTTGATTTTCTGTTCTGTATGAAATACACAGTACGGCTTCCATGAAGTGTTAGAAGTAATGTTTTATCCAATCAAAATTATACTTGCCCCCAGAACATCAGACAATTTTTTTTCTACATCATACATTTTGGACATAAAATTAAAGGTACTCATGTTAATTTTGACTTTGTAGTCACAATATTTCATCAATATATTTTTTGTTAACATCATTAATTTACAGGTGATAATAGTGCAAACAATATAACTACAATATTCTTTTTGACATTCTTCATACCAATGTCTACTAAATAATGATTATCTCCCCTATAGCTATGCATTTCATCATCAAAATATTGCACTCTATTTTGAGCTTCATTTTTTGGGGTTTTTGTTTTTTATAATATTCCAAATATATAAATTACTAGTACATTAAAATACATTAAGTAAATATACATATATCTGAGATTTAATCGGTTTACTCTTGATAAGAGCTTAAATTTGTTTTTCATTTTCATTTTTTTATTTACCTATATTGCATAAAATATTAAGTAATCTTGTAGAAAACATGTTTATGTTTTAAAAACAGTTTATTTTAATATGATTGTTTGTTTGTTTGTTCCACTAGTTTTGTCATGTATATCTTATGTTGGTGTTGGTGGTGTTCTGGAATTTGCAGCCAGCCTTCTCTGTGGTATTCTCATCAATCTGTCAATTGATGACTGTGATTTGTCAGTATTATTGTTGTCACTATTTGTCATTTTAACAGTTTTCTGAGGACCTGCCCTGTTAGCATGTTGTTTGTTGTTCCCATTTGATGTTTCAGACCCAGGTAATGCTTCTGGTTTATATTTTGTTGTAGCTTCAGTGTTTCCTATCAGAGGTTGTATTTCTGTAGATTTATCATCACTATGCACAGGATCATCCGCTTCATTGTCATACAAATCTTGTGGACAGTCCATCATTTTATGGCCACTATGTTCACATTTTCTCAATTAATAAAGGTGTGACTAATGTATATTAACGTATTAACAATTTATAATACATATTTTGTTAAATGTTACTTTACTCATTTGAAAACACTTTGAAAACAATTGAACTAGTACACAATTCATAGATAGACAACTTTAGCTAACCCACAATTTATAGATAAACAGAATTGAACTAGTACACAATTTATAGATAAACAGAATTGAACTAGTACACAGTTTATTGATATTGTGATGCTCTCAATGCTGTCTTAAGCATTTGTCTAGCCTTGTCAGTAATGAATGTTTGCCCTAATATGGTAAAGTTGTCATTTTAATTATGCTTGTTTTAGTGCAATATATATTGCAAATTAGAAAATCGAATAATCATGAAGCTTAGACTACATAATGTCCGGAACTTTATAACTTGCAAAATACATTTCATAGTTGTACAAGGATTTATCTTTGTATGAACACATGTTGGTTTCAAACAAACCATAATAAAATGGTCGTTATTTAAATATTTGCCATATTAAACATAGAAATCATTCTTTTCAATTCAGGTCCAACAACAACTGCAGAACAACAAACAACCACAAACGAAGCAACCACGATGGAAACTAATGACGGTTCAAAATATAATGGGATAGCAATAATTATAGGAACAAATTTGTGCAGTATTATGATTATTCGTTTGTACTTCCTGTTTTAGCTTACATGTGAAAGGGTGACACAGAGTAGAGTTAATATGGCTCCAGATTTTCAGGGATTGTCTTTTTAATGTCTTTGAAAAGTGAAAATCTTTAATATATAAGTCTTTTATCAATACGCAACAGAAATGAAAAAATACCGTATGCTACTTTCGGAAGCAGAATGGGATGAATTCTTAGCAATTTCAACATTATAATAAGTTTAAGGTTTTGTCGAGTTATGAATGTTACTGAAGTTCGTTTTGTTCTGACAAATTTCGTATATTTTGTGCCATTATTAATATAAACGGATCATAAGGGTATCTTGGAATTATCTAATATCATCTGTATAGCAGTTAACCGGACAACCATATAAACATTGTATAAACGTTTCTATATCAATATAGATATATATATTTTTAATTATATAACAGCTAGTCTATGTAAAATTATATGCACATTTTAACATGAAAATTGATAGTCTTAGCCTGCATTCCAAATATTTTGAGTTTAATTTTGCGGTTCATGAAATATTTGCAAATGTACAAGTTTTTAATTTTTTTCAAAAGACACCATTGCAATTTTTCATTACACAGCAAAATGAACTAATGTTAGTCATGGTGAGACAACATTGTCCTTCATGTTACCATGGTAATCAAATTGAATATTATTACATATCCTAGTTCATTATGTGAAAAAAGACAAACCAGTATCCCCATTCCATCAATGGCAGTTTTTAGTTTAATAATTAAATTTGGTAGAATAATGGCCAATTTAATAGCTGCAATGTAAAATAATGAACAGGTCAAACCTTGATTGATAATACACCGATAATTTAAAGCAGGACATATTTTGAGTTTATTCACTTGTTCAAATTTGTGCAGTATTATGATCACCCGTTTATACTTCCTGCTTTAGCTTACATGTGAAAGGGTGACACAGAGTAGAGTTAATATGGCTCCAGATTTTCAGGGATTGTCTTTTTAATGTCTCTGAAAAGTGAAAATCTTTAATATATATTAAAGCCTTCTATCAATACGCAACAGAAATGAAACATAACGTATGCTACTTACGGAAGCAGAATTGGTTGCATTCTTAACAATTTCAACATTATCATCAGATTTAAGGTTTTGTCGAGTTATGAATGTTACTCAAGTTCGTTTTGTGTTGACAAATATCATATATTTTGTGTCATTCTATATATAAACGGATCATAAGGGTATCCTGGAATCATCTACTATTATCTGTATAGCAATTAACCGGACAACCATAATAAACATTGTATGTATAAACGTTTCTATATCAATGTAGATATATATTTTTTAATTATATAACAGCTGGTCTATGCAAAATTGTATGCACATTTAACATGAAAATTTATAGTTTTAGCCTGCATTCCAAATATGTTGTGCTTAATTTTGTAGGTCCTGAATTTTTTGCAAATGTACAAGTCTTATTTTTTAACAAAAGAACACATTAAAATTCTTTATTACACAACAAAGTGAACTAATGTTAGTCAAGGTGAAACAGCGTTGTCTTTCATGTTCCCATGGTAATCAGATGGAATATTATTACATATCCTAGTTCATTATGTGAAAAAAGCAAAACAGTATCCCCATTCGATCAATGACAATTTTTTGCTTAATAATTAAATTTGGTAGAATAATGGCCAATTTAATAGCTGCAATGTAGAATAATGAACATGTCAAACCTTGATAGATAATACACCGATAATTTAAAGCAGGGCATAATTTGAGTTTATTCACTTGGGCAAATTTGTGCAATATTATGATTATTCGTTTGTACTTCCTGTTTCTTCCTGTTTCTTCACAACTTTGTAATTTGATACTGATGTGTTCCATGATTTGTATTAAATTTGTAAATAATTAATGTCGAAGGATTAATAATAAAAGGTCAGTCTTTCTTGTTCGTCTATCAATGTTTAGTCCAGCAGCACATGGTCAATAGGTACACAATAATGAACACCAAATTGTCAGTTGGTTTTGATGTTGTTTTAGCGATGATACACGCAACTAAGTTTGCACAGACCTTCAACTCAGAGCATCATACACTATATATCACATAATGCAATATTTACAGTATTTCAGTCAGTAAATGGTTCTTTTCATATCTACAGATACTAGCTGAGAATACAAAATGTTATTTGAGGAAAGGTTCACTTAATATCACATAAATGTGATTTTTGACTGGCTAGAGATTAGTAAATGCAAATCGACATGCATGTGTGTGGCAGAATCAATATGTTATTATTTTATTTTATAGCTAGCAATATAAATATAAATATTGTGTCATATGATGCTGGAAACTGTGTCTTATCCTTGTTTTGGGTTATTGTTAGGGTTATGGTGTTGATCGCCACTATCAACACTATTTCAGTTATATCGTGGCGGTCATTTTTATTGGTGGAGTAAACCGCAGTACCCGTAGAAAACCACCAACCTACCGCAAGCCACTGACACACTTTATGGAGAACACCTCGCCATTAGCGGGATTCGAACTATCGATGCTATTGGTAGTATGCAGTGATTTACATTGGTAGTTGTAAATCAAACTACCATACGATCACAACCAGGACGGCTCCTCCTTGTGCTTGGTAGAAGTAGTACCAGAAAATATATGTGGTAAATGTAAAACAGTAGTAATTGTTTTTTAACGTCCATCTACAATTAATATGTCATGCATATTCAGGACAAGAACAAGTTCAACAATATATATATAAAGTCTAAGGGAATCTACCAACCAGAGAGCGTAATGAATAACGGATCGTCGAGACATGACGATGCAGCACAAACAAAATACATTATAGAAGTCTAGAAGATTGTGCAACGATACCGATAAAGATGCTACAAAAAATATACCATATAATCTTTACAAACTCACTCTAATTTTGAAAGACATTGAAGAAGGCCATTTGTTGATCGAACATTTTTTCAATATATTTTTTGTAACATCTTTATTGGTATCGTTGCACAATCGTTTAGACTTCTATATATATAAAGAGTGGATGTAGTCGAGTGGTCTAGGGCGCTGGACGTAAGGCTAAGCAAATGGTGCTGCAGTGAATCAATGGTGTGAGTTCAAATCCCGTCGAGGGAAGAACAAAATTTTGACAGCTTCAAAATCTAATTCTAACACTGTTTGGTTTAATTT
>MJUT01006078.1:303922-332154 GCA_002080005.1 Gigantidas platifrons | reverse complement strand
TAACAAAACCAATAATCGATATGTTGCACAGTATTTGAAATGTCCGGATGCAAGAAAATATCCATGTCGGGATGTTTTTATTAGAAGTAGCCAGGTCGCTATACTTTTGTTTCGTAACTCTGGCTGACTCCATCAATGCTGCTTCCACTGTCCCTCGACTTTATGTCATCATTATTTATACTATTGTTGCTCAAACCTTCCTGCATATTGTTCACTGTGATGCTTGAATCGTTATCTTCGTTTCTCTTGACATCTATTTCACCGACCATGTTTTTGTCTCCCCCTTGTAGAGCCTCCTTGCGGTCTGTATGGTTCTTTTCCGTTAGCTTGTCTACATTGTGTGAATCAATTTCAGTAATGTGAGCGCTCACGTCTTTTGATATTTTTGGTTCATTGAGACTCTCTGTTGTAGGATTATTCGGTACATTTGATTCTGACGATTTAGGTCCATCGATGTCGATTTCATAACGTTTCCTGAAACATATTTTATTGAATGAAAAATTCGTGCACAATTACATAAAATAAAACTATTAATTAATTAATTATTGTTCTTTGACATCTAGTAAACTGTATTTTATATATTGTTATGACGAGAACAACGTTACGAACAATACATTAAGTAGGTAAATAACCGACCGAAGTTGGGCTTATTGGCGGAAGTTTTGATTATCAAAGGGGAAGGCGGTGATAGAGGTCAACAGCGACCACTCATAACAAACTTTGCTCACAAACAGTTGGTGCAAATTGTCTTTTGTGTGTACGGAGTATGCGTGTCATTATTTATTCATGGGACACCTATGCAGTCCCGTCCGTAGGGCGAGGTTTGTATATGTATGTCCCATTCGTGGGACAAGGAGTGTATATGTAGTTCCCGTACTTGGGGTGAAGTGTGTATATGTTAGTCCGGCCTAGGGCGAGGTGTGTGTATATGTAAGTCCCGCCCTTGGGAGAGGTATGCACATGCAAGGCCCATCCTTAATGCGAGGTGTGTATTCGTAAGTTTCATTCTCAGGGCGAGGTGTGTATTTCATTCGGTCCACTGAACTAGTAGTGGACGCCCATTTTGACAGGGTTGAACACAGCATGCAACCATGTCCTCTTTCAATGCTCCTGGATTACCATCAAGGAGTAAAAAATAGTTCAATCCAGAAAAACAGAGCAAAATGCAGTTATTCGTTTACTGTAGGTAAGATCATTAATTTCTTTAAATGGTCCATCACTAATTGATATTAAATCTGTTAGTAGCATCAGTTATGTTTTTGTCCACAAGTGTAATGGTCTTTAACCAACAGATTTTACCTTCCTAGTATAGCGAGTAGTCAGTTAACTATAAGTATTTATTGACCCTGCTATTGTATTGCCCATGTTTATATTGTCATTAATATTTGTGATAGTATGTGGTCTTTTTAAGTGGAAGCGAACATGCTTATTTTTTTATTGTTAGGCTATATATGTCTTTCCATTGGAGCTCCAGTTATCAAGAGGGTGTGGTTGTAAATCTTATTAACCGTTTCCCACCACCCCCCACATGTGTGTGCCTGTCCCAAGCCAGAATGTGTATTACCAACGTAATATATCAATCTTTGTGTGTTCGTTGAGTGAGGGTGTGAGGTCATTGTTCGTTTTGTTGATTCTTGATGGAATTGCTGATGATCACTGTTTCAACTTTCTTTTCATAGTATACGTACATTTTTGCATCATCTATAAAACTATTAGGTCTACTGCGTGCATTTTTTGGCTTGTTGTCAGCGAATGGAAACTGATCTACATTGAGTTGACGGTTAGAAGATGTAACGCTGTTCGTGGTTTCGTTTGGCTGATGTGAACTCTTCGCTGTTTTCTTTACAGTTGCATATAAAGCAGACAGATCTGTTGGTTGACTGAAATAAAGAGCAGTTTTTTCAAGACGCATAACTAATTAAATAGGGAAAACAAATGTATATTAATGAACAGGAAATAGAAAATTAAAAAGTATGTCATAGAATAGTTTTATTAATGAACATGAAATAAAAGAAAATATGAAATTCATCATGTGAAAATAAGAATATAAGTAACAGCGTTATGCAAAGTATCTGCGCATGTGTCAATGGCATATGATTCTTTGTCTGAAGTACTCCCGTTTTTTCTGCTTTTCTAATCAAATAGCGTGTCGTGACATCTGCTCGGCCATGCAATAAAGTCGGTCACTTGTTTTGATTTACAATTCTCGTGCATCACGAGACCGATGACATCATTCGGTATATTCATAGCGTACATAAACACAGAGGGAATTATTTTACAAGATGTGATTAAAACAGATAAGATTGAATTGAATAAATTCCATGCAAGTAAAAAAGATCCTTTTTACTAATGTTTTTTTTTTCCTGATCAAAATATGTTTTAAGCAATGGTATTTCCCAAACATTTTTACATTTCCGGTTTGTTGATGTAACCGTCATCACAGATCATGACCTTTTCTGGAATGTAGGCCAAGCAAATTGTATTTTAAAATACTTTGAAAATATGATGATTGATCATTCAGATTCCAGCATTTTATAGAAAATGGTTGATTTTACTGGGAAAATACATACAAGTGCTCTACATTAGTCACAAAATGGCAGATTATTTTGCATTTCCACTGCTGCTTTAATAACAAATATACCCTTTACTTCTTGAGATAATGGAATGATATTCACAGAGAACAGCAATAATCAAAATTTATAGCATAAGTTGAACAGATAATTAAATTAAACCAGACAGAAAAATGAGGTTATATGGTGGAAAAAACCTGTCATTATTACAAATAGCATCAACAAAACTGTATTGTTACCACTCTGTGATAATAAATGTGATTGAAATAAAACAGAAATCAGTCATTAATTGTTTTACAAAAATATGGCAGTATGTAGCCAGTCAAATATATTGCATTGACGAAAACAAAAACACCAAATTCACTGGATCAAATATTTTATTATATGGGTAAGCAAGTTCAATGTTGGCATCAAATAATTAATATTTAATACTCAAGACTAGTACTATTATACTGTATGTTCAATATTTTATACTTACAGTTTATGTCTATAGTGCAATATACTTAATATTACAACTATTATTACAACTGCGATGACTGTAAGTACTGAGGCTACAATGGCTGAAAAATATATATATTCAAATTATTATTGCCTGATGCTTCGTATGTTTTGGAACCGCATTGGTGGTGTAATGGTTAACGTGCTCGCCTCGAGGAGTGGTAAATTGTGGGTTTGGGCGTTGACAGGGTCAAACCAGAATATATAATTAGTATTTGATGCTTCCCCGCTAAGCACGCAACATTAAGGAGTAAGAGCAGACTGATTGGTTCGGGATCATAATAAGTTGTTTTTAAATCTTGGAATAATTTTGTTTCCCAAAAGTGTTTGATGTATAATTGTGATATGTAAAAATAATGTTCATTGATAAGCATATTTCAGAACATATGATACTAATATATTATTACGTGACGATTTCTGTCTTGGCTTGTTATTGGTCCAAGGCTAGATATATTGCCATGATGTGAAGAGTCGGTGGGTCCATGCAACTAGTATCGAACCAATACCAAGGCCAATGCAGAAACCATCACGTAACAATATAATATTATTCTAGGGATCCATCAATGAAAATACAATGGTGTTTTTCATACTGAATCATATTGCAATAGCAAGGAGATTGAAGTGGCGATCCCATCAAGATGTACAAGACATTTTCATTAATCTAAGTTTTCCGAGCCTATCCCTCATCTAACCATTGTTTTTGTGCCATCATAACATAAACATGTCCGAACGTTGCCTTTTATCTGCATAAATATCGTTTGTTAACATGTTCTCTCCCTCAGTATAGCTGTAATACCACTGACGGCATTAATCAACATCAATCTTTCATACATGTAGAAATTTTAGATTCAACACTAATATAATTTAAATACAATATAATAGTTTAGGTTGCATTGTTTGTTTAATGGTGTTTTACGCTACTTTCCACAATATTTCAGTTATATCCTGGTGATCAGTTTTATTGGTGGAAGAAATAGCAGAACCCGGAGAAAACTACCGACATGTCCGAAGTCACTGACAAATTTTATCACATAATGTTGTATACATGGCCATGATCGAGATTCGAACTCACAACAAAATTAAATAGATTATATGTTTTCAAATCTATGAAATCTTATTTGGTATTTAAATTTGACTTACTAAATCAAGAGCCACGACGGCCCCTTATAATAATTGAAAAAAACCTTGTAAGTTCTTAAAAAAACCATATCAACAAGTAGTACATGACGGACGTATGGGCCAGAATTTTGAGGAGGGAAAAACCAGCTTGGTATGTAAACAGCGCCAGGTGGCACTGGGTGATGCTTTTCGATACGAGGACTGCGCCAGGTGGTATTGAGTGGTGCTTTTCGATACGGGGACACTATAAATTGGTATTAACCTGGTGTACCTTTTTCAGTTCCGTGCAGTAACGTAGTTAAACATGTCATTTTTAAATGGATGTTATTTGCATGTTTGCATTGTTTTAATTGGTGCATATGTTTAACAGTAATATTTAGAAGTTGGCGGTTCATAATATCTCGTATATAGTAAATAAAACTGTTTTAAGGTAGGCGGTGGTACCCATACTACCTTTCGGTAGGAGGATAATACAACCATTTAAAACAACCTTGTGCATTGCGAAGTCACGTCTGTGAAGATCAATATGCAGTGAAGGATGTATATGCCCCATTTTGCAATCCGTGCACCGTTAATGTAATTATATAAATAATTTTTTTATAGAGTGAAGGCTTTGTTGTGTTGTTTTCATGTATGCTTTGTTTTAATTGGAGTATGTACGTCTATGAATATGGTATTAATTTCTTTACACAACTTGAAGATTGAATTAATTTTAACCTTTTGTGTGACTGTACCCCAATAATAAATCCGTTGTCCAGACTGACCACTTTAGTGACCAAACAGCGTGAAATTCATATTTGATTAAATAAATCCGTTGACAAATTTCTTCAGTGTTTACATTTCAAAATAGTATTAAATTCGAACCACACCCTTTTTTACTGTAATATTTTTTTTTTATTGTTTTAAGAAAAATATTTGTTCGTGTATAATGTTTAGGTGTATTTTTCAATAACTCTTATTGTATTATATATTATAAGAAAAATACATGTATTCTGTTTAAAACAAATTTATTTTCAATAAATGACAGTGTATTACCTTGGCTATCATAACTTGGAAATCTTAATTTAAATAGCCTTTGAAAGATTGAAGGTGTGTACGGTGACATCTCTATTCGTGTTTAGATAAAGAGATCAACATGTAAACGCTTGATAATAAAAAGGGAATTTAAACATTTAAATTAACCATCTGAGTCTTTTACGCTACTTCTATAGTGATCACATTACATTCCGTATGGCTTTGTTGTGTTATTTTCACAAATCACACGCTTGTCAAACACAATTTTGTACACTTTCTTTTCTGTTTTTGTTACAATATTAGTTGAATTTTTATCCCTTGAAATAATATTGTTCAAAACGACCACACTATCTTTTCTCCCTCCTGTAACCATGTCTTTCACAGTATCAAAATTTATATCTAGAGAGTTTTTATAATTCAGTGTTATTCCTTTCACAACACACTTTGTATAATGACCTTTATGATTCGGTCGAGCGCGCTGGTACGCGTAATTTTTCGGACCTGCTCCTATAAATGTTGTGATTGTATTTGTTCCTATTTTGCCACTTAATTCATCGGTCATGTCTCCAAGGTAATCACCACAATTTAGTTCCCATTCTCCTTTTTTACAAGAATAAATTACAGAGTCAGTGTCACAATAAAGTGTCCTTGTATTCAACCTTTCCAGGTATCCATATAATTTCAAACGTGCTTGAGCGGTAGTGTACGCTGCAATAACGACATTGGTTCTGCCCGACACTTCTACGAAATCATCTAAGTATAACCAATCCATGTGAACCATTTCCTCTGATACAAAGCGAACGTTCTTGATGACTTGGCTACTACTTGTCATCATATCAAAGTATTCAGATGGTTCTGTGATATATGTAGATTGTGTCAAGTTGGACCGTTGACCAAATTTTCCCCAAAAGCTGAAATATAAGAAAAAAAAAACTATTGTGTAGTATGAAAATGAAAATATTCATATATAAAATCTAAAACATCCAATCATATTGTTAATACTTTGTTTGTTGTAGTAAAAGATTGATTGATTGTCGTCTGTTTTGATGTTAGTTGTGGTTGCATGAGCTGAAACACCCCTGGTCGTTCATATAATACGTGCCTTTGTTCCTGAGTTCCATTCAGTATTAAATGAGCTTAAAATAAAGAAAATAATAAACATAAAAAAGAATTAATCTTACCTGTTAAGCATTAATTTAGCCAAGCTACGTAGTCCAGGGTTCCATTTATCTTGTTAGCATCTAACCAAATTCCTTCTTTTTGGTGGTAATCAGTTATGTATTTTTGACGACCTTCTTCACTTTGACACCACTCTGGCCACCCACGTGCCTCTTGTTTAAATTTTAAGAAGGTATTAACATATTCAGTAAATACACCTCCCTTTCTTGTCTCAGGATCGTATTGTGAGATGTTATCAAAATGCCAAACTTCATACATTCTTCTAACTTTGCAATAGCTTTTTTCACTTCGTCAGTGACCCAGGTTCCAGTAAATGATCGTTCTTCCTCTGTATGATGGCATTTGTCACTAGAATTGTTATCAGTGCATGTTCTGCATAGGGTAAACGTTAGTTTTCCGTTGATTTTTGTCGGTAAAACTGGAATGTGTAAATTTCTTGGAGGAGTAATCTTGCATTTATTAATCCTTCGTAATGATCTATATCTTTGAAGTTTTCTGTGATAATCGTTGGATGGCCGAGCGGAATTTTTCCTGTCTTGTTTGTAAAAGGATACAAGGAAGTAACATCATAGTACTTGATGGTTTCATCAATTCCAGCCTCTTTAAACAGTGTAAATACCTCCGTACGTCCCCCGTGAAATGCGTCTCGTGGTTCTAAAGGCGAGACAATTTCTAGAGATTCTATTTAATTTTGCAGTTGTCTACTTTCCTTACATTGTCGGTCAAATTCACATTCCCACATACATATGTACTTATATCCGTTTTCTTCAAGATAATTTCTTTTGTCTATAGTCATATGATACAAGTCAGCCATAGAACAATCAGTGACAAGATTTGTCGTGTTTCTAGCAAAACATTTTGGACAACCATGCTAGAAGCATCCATGAAATTCGTACACGATCTGTTCACCCGATGCATTTTCTTGATAGCCGTCTACTGTAAAAGGTCCAATTTACATTTCACCAGCATTCAAAGCATGTTGAATTTGAATGTTTTCGCGCGTGAACATGTATTTCAACCATTTTAAAGCTTTATTTGATTGAATTTGTTGTGGTCTATAGCCGTGAGATGGTATAATTCCAAGACTTTCCGGATCTAGATAATTTGTTCTAAATACCAAATTGCAAGCAGATGCAATAGTTATGCAGTGTTCAAACGGATCGATACCTGATCCATTCTTTGTAGTTATGTCTATGAACATCTGTCTAAACTTTAAGCAAGACTGTCGTAATATGTCCACATCAGATATACAGTACCGCAACAATTCTTCCTGGAAATGAAACGGATCGTTCTTGTGCTCTTCATACCATTGCAGAAACACTGCCGTTTGTCTGGTTTCATTCCATTTGGTTGATATTATTGTTTATCAGGCAAGTGTGAAAGTATACAACTTTGGTTTTCCCTACGGTTAAATAAGTGCGGGAAATATCCTTTGTATAATTCTTTCAAGTCGAATGAATCTGGCAGGTCACCTAAAGCCATAGGTAAAAAGTTGATACTGTCCAAAAATCTGATTTTACATTGTGGGACATAAATAGACAGATATTTTGATCCAGTGGTGATAACTTCAGGAAGTATTGAATGTTTGTACAGATACTGAAGTATCCAGTAACTATCATAGCCTTTGAAATTATGACATAAAACCTTAGCTCCATAATTTTCTTCAGACAGTAGCCATTGACAAAACATATCTGCTGAGTCATGTCTTCTAAAACAACTTCATTTTAACGCAGTGCTCACATTCACTTGTAGGGGAAATCTGCTGATCAATGCAGGAAAAACATACACGCTGGGCAACGCATAAATTAGGTTCATGTTTATAAGATCCACACAGACTTTTTCTGCAGTTCCTGCATTTGCCTTCATCATCTGGGGAACAACCAAGCTGGCATTCTAGGATGTCATCTTGTGTGCACTCAAAGTCAAAAAATATGTAGAAGGATTCATTTTGGACAAATTCGAGGTCAGTAGACTTGACTGGCTGTATGTCCTCTTTTGTTTCATTTGGAAGCATGTAACATTTGTGACCTTCCGCAAAGAAATCTTTGCATGTCTTGCAATAGCGTTCTCCACACTGGTGTTGTTTCTTGTGCATTTTTTTGTTAATCAACTGGTTGCACATTGTACATTTATAATGAGTATTACATGTAGAATTGCCATGTTTGGTTAATTCTTTATGTTTCACGAAACAAGTTTTGTTTTTTAAATTTCTGTTGCAATCTTTACAATATGTCCAACTTTTGACTTCATCTGCATGTACATGATGACAAAAATCACAAGGGTTGTTACATTTATGTCTTGCTACATGGTCATATCCTGTTTTGCATTTAACACAAAAATAACTTTTACTAAGAAATGCTGGCATACTGGTTATGACATCGTAGTGATCATCGTGATGATAAATATATAAACGTTTTTCCTTTTCTGGTCCTGAGTAAATGATACCATTGAAATATTCTTTCGAGATAACATTTATTTGGTAGTCCGCCATAGTCTCTTGAAACAGCTTTATCTCATTTAATCCACATTTTTTCAATGGTACTCCTGCTCGTTGATGCAAATCGATTGCTAACTCTCTCTGAATAGTTCGTCCATGTCTAATGCTGCTCCATTTTTCGTGCCCTTCTAGTTTTGCTTTGGCGGTCACGAGTGCTCTTGCACAGCAAAGATCGTCATCATTTTCAATACGTATAAAACATCGTTTATCTTTCATCATCTTTGGTAGATCAACATAATGACATCTCTTACCAACACCACCTTTTGGAAGACTTACGTGTATCATTTCTATGTCGAGACTTTCATCTAAAACAAATTCCTCATAAGACTGTAAAACGCGTTTTATCTCGGGCAGTAGTCGATCGGCATTTAATTCAAATACCTTTGTAAATGGTATAGTTATCGGGAAGTCTAGCTCAGGACATTGCACACTCAATCTAACCAAGTCTGGTGGATCCATAAATTCGGTAATATTACTGATAATTGATTGAAAAAGTGTCTTCAATGTTCTCAGTATATCAGGAAGATTGTCCACCTCGATGTCTTTAAAAGTAATCTTATAATTAGTGGAAGTTGAACGAAATTTTGGAATGTATGTTTGGTTTTCTACTCGCAAAGTATAAAACTCGTGTGGCTCAGCATCTTTGGGTAACCGTCTTCTTTTCTGTGGTATATGTTCATTTTCATCATTCTCAACGGGTCTTTTAATGGCACCACCATATTGGTTGTAGTGTTGTTGTCGATGTCGGTTTAGGTTATCTGGTCTGCTGAATAATTTACCACACAGGGGACATTCAAATGACGCATTATCTGAATGTCTTGACTGATGTCTGATGAAATTATCTTTTCTGTTGAAAGATTTACTGCAAATTTCACACCTAAATAAGTCATGGTGGTTCAGGAGACGACGATGTTGTTGAAGAAAGCTAAGTTTTGAAAAAGTAACACCACAAGTTGAACATTCGTGTTGACGAGACATCTTGCTGGCTGGACGTTTCATCTCGAAATGAACAAAATCTGAAATAAACAAGATAATATAAATAATAAATCATATATAAATATGATATTTCTCAAACCAAACTGTCATTCTTATTTTGACTGTTCAGGAGAAAGGATGGAAGGTTTAACATGTCCAGAATGCCACTTAACATTTTCAAGGAAAGATGTCATGTTGAGACATAAAAGAAATAAGCATGGAACAACTCAATCGTATCCGCAAAGCACTGATGCATATCCAATGCCGCCGCCGCCGCAGAAGACTATTATACCACCGCCGCCGCCACAGGAGGAGGAGAATATATCACCACCACTTGTGCGAGAGGGACAGAGTATTTATACACCGGAAAAAACAGAGCAATTTGTGTTTAAACATCCCTTTACGAAGACGGCGAGCGGGCCGACAGCTTGTGGTAAGACATATTTTGTCAAGACAATGTTGCAGGGGATACCTGTAGATTTAGACAAAGATAGCTATATTAATCCAAGAGTACGAAACATGATAGTTTTGGATGATATAATGTCTACAGTGGCTAAAGACCCAAGAATAACGGATTTGTTTACAGAGGGAAGTCATCACAGAAACTTATCAGTGGTTGTATTAAATCAAAATCTGTACTTTAGTAAGGATCCTACCCAAAGAAGAAATTGTCATTATTTGGTTTTACTTAATATTCCTGTAGATAAACAGTCTATCATGACTTTAGGAAGACAGATCTATCCCGGGAAGATACAATATTTCATGGGTACATTTTTGGATTCGGTTCGTCAACCTTTTGGATACCTCCTTATAGATCTTAAAACTACAACTCATGAAGAACTACGATTACGAGATAACATCTTTCAACAATCTAACGATTCTTTACCTTGTGAAACTCGTACTGACACCAAAAAGCATTTACCTATATTAAATGAAATACACAGAGATGAACTTCATTTTCTGACCGATACTTCAAGTGATCAGACGTACGATCAACTGCTGCCAAAGATGATTTCATGTGACGATTGTGGCGTAGTATTGGAGAGTTTGCATGATTTACAAAGACATATCAATACTTGGTGTCCCGAAAAAAATCCACTCAAAAGAAAACAAATAGAAGCTCTTTATGAAGAAATAGAACCAAATAAAAAAGCTAAGTTAGAGCAACCACTCACCACAGTGACTACTACAGACAAAAGCACTCAAAATGACGAAGAGGAAGTTTTTCATACTTTTGCAGAAATGGCAAGAGAAGATAATAATGAAGAACGGCAATCAAAAATTGAAAAATACATGAAGTCAGGATTGTCTGAAGATGAAGCCTCGGATAAAGCTGAAGATAAATTACGGTTTGACGATTGGAAAGTATTTATGAATAAGTACGCTACTTTGATAGGTTATATCATGAAATTGGAAGGTGGAAAAATACATACCACAATTATGGACACAGTCAGAATGTACATCAAAGCGGGATATGATGATACAACATCTATACGCATGACTTTGAAAAAGTATCGACACCAACTGGGGGAATATTTAGAGCAGAATGAATATAATGATTCGGACAGTGAAAGTGATGTTGATGATGACAACGAAAAAGTATTGACGATAGTGAAGAAGAAGACGCCAATGAAGAAGACAATTAATCTATATAATAAGAGTTACATTATAAATCCAATTATTTTGGCCAGAACTGTTTTTGTGTGAACATGTCTTGGGAAACTTATCTGAAGAAAATTTACTATGACCCGGCCAGGCCTGCAAGCTTTTCAGGGCCTGATAAACTATATACGCATGTGAAAAAAGATGGGAAATATAACATCAGCAAATACAGAATTAAAAAATGGCTTCAACGACAAGAACCTTATAGTTTGCAACGCCCTTTAAGGAAACCTATGAATATAACACATATTGTTGTGGCGGGAATTGACGACCAGTGGTCAGCTGATCTAATGAATATGGTAAGATTTTCTAAGTACAATGACGGATTTTCCTATATTTTAATAGTTATAGATGTCTTCTCCAAATATCTGTGGCTGCGAAAATTAAAAGACAAAAAGGGACACTCTGTTGCTAGAGCCTTTGAGGATATCTTCAAGGATGGACGAAAACCGAGCAGAATTCGCACTGACAAGGGTCAAGAATTCAAGTCGGGACTGGTGCAGTCTGTATTTAGAAAAGAAGGAATTCGTCATTTTTATGCGTATAACGAGGTCAAATCTTCGATTTCTGAAACGGCGATAAAATCAATCAAAACGAAAATCTACAGATACTTTGCTTACAAACAATCTTACCGATACATAGATAAGTTACAACGTTTTGCCAAAGGATACAACGATACAGTTCATAGCACTATAGGTATGCCTCCAGCTGATGTCAACAAAGCTAATGAAGAAACCGTGCGTATATCAACGTTTTTGACAAATCATAAAACAGCAAGGCCAACGAAATACTTCAGATTCAGGTTTAAAATCGGTGATAGGGTGCGTATTACACACCTGAGAAATATATTTACCCGCCAATACGACGAGAAATGGACAGGAGAAATATTTACAATAGCACAACGATTCTGGAGACAAGGTGTGCCAGTATACCGAATCAAGGATTACAATGGAGAAGATATCAAGGGAACATTTTATCAATCCGAATTACAGAAAATCGAGGTGACAGATAATGATTTGTGGAAAGTGGAGAAAGTGTTAAAAACAAAAGGAACAGGACAAAATAAACAATACTTTGTAAAATGGTTACATTGGCCGTCTAAATTTTCATCATGGGTAAAATCCCGTGACGTTGAGGATATATAATTTGTTTCATTGCTGAATAAAATATTTGTATTTAATAGACGTCTTTCTTTGTATATGAATTCATGCATTCACACAAATCATATCTCCGTGAAAAATTAAATGACCACTCTATATTGATACTCACCTTGTCCGATTAAATTCATAGGTTTCTTCTTCACAACATTTTACCTGTAAAACAAATGACACGAATCATGTATATGTACCAACTCATAATGTTTAACACTTTATAATATTAAATATATGATTTTTAATTTGATGGGAATGTATTTTACACTGATTGACTGCACAGTTTGAGAACTGCTATGCAATAATGTGCACAATGTATAATGTTAAGTAATGAAGAGGTCATTTAATTGTGCAGTTAATTAATTAAAGACATCTTATAAAATGTAGTATACCTAAGGGTCAAAACAGACAGGGTCATAGTGAACGACAAATAGAAAACAATTGTAAATAAGTTGATATTGCATAAACTCCAGATGGAGTGAAACCAGGTGACTCGACAGGGTAAGCATCGCCTGTTATGCTAACATCAGCGTTATATATATATACTTCTACGACTTTTCTTTGACCATTTTACGCCTCGCCAGACTTTGCAATGATCTTGATATTCAAATTAAATGTAGATAGAACAAAAACAAAGACTAAATACCTGCCTCACATTTTGATCTTTTTGAAATATCTGACAAATTAGAACAGTATACTAGTACCTACCTTGTATAAATTGTTACTCCTATTTTAAATGTTTCACAGCACACCCATAATTGTCCATGTTTTACTCCCATTTTGAATGTTTCACAGTACACCCATAATTGTCCGTGTTTCCGTCAGGCACAACATTTTAAAATGCCACTGCCTACCGGTTGGCGCAATATTCAAATGACAATGTTATGAATTCAAATTAACGTCGTCTTGCGTTACTAAGCATTTGTTGGCGCAATATTCAAATGACAATTTTATGAATTCAAATTAATGTGGTCTTGCGTTGCAAAGCATTTTTTGAATACCGAAGTATTTTAAATGGTCAGTATGCCCGATGGGGTTATCTCATTGAGATAAACAGATTAACAAATAAAATGATTACATTTCTATCATTTTACTTTATATAAGCGAGGCAGTCATCAAGTATAATAATTGAAAAGCGTTCAACTCAAAACAATACAATTACGAAAAAAGACTTATTACTATCACATTATACATATTTTTTTTACTGATTATATCATTCAAAGTTGTCTTGCGTTACTAATCATCTTATGAATGTCGACCTATTAAAATTCAAAATTCAAATAGTCAATCCTCCCAACGGGGATATTTCATCAAATTCAATGATATTTAAATCTTCAAGTCGGCTGTGTAAAGAAATAAATACCTATATATTCCAATTAAAACAATGCATACATTAAAAAATCACACCTTATCTTTCACTCTATAAACATATATATTTATATAATTACATTAACGTGCACAGATTGCAAAATGGGGCATATACATCCTTCACTGCATATTGATCTTCACAGACGTGACTTCGCAATGCACAAAGTTGTTTTAAATGGTTGTATTATCCTCCTACCGAAAGGTAGTATGGGTACCACCGCCTACCTTAAAACAGTTTTATTTACTATATACGAGATATTATGAACCGCCAACTTCTAAATATTACTGTTAAACATATGCACCAATTAAAACAATGCAAACATGCAAATAACATCCATTTAAAAATGACATGTTTAATTACGTTACTGCACGGAACTGAAAAAGGTACACCAGGCTAATACCAATTTATAGTGTCCCCGTATCGAAAAGCACCACTCATTACCACCTGGCGCAGTCCTCGTATCGAAAAGCATCACCCAGTTCCACCTGGCGCTGTTTACATACCAAGCTGGTTTTTCCCTCCTCAAAATTCTGGCCCATACGTCCGTCATGTACTACTTGTATGCACCAATTAAAACAATGCAAACATGCAAATAACATCCATTTAAAAATGACATGTTTAATTACGTTACTGCACGGAACTGAAAAAGGTACACCAGGCTAATACCAATTTATAGTGTCCCCGTATCGAAAAGCACCACTCAATACCACCTGGCGCAGTCCCCGTATCGAAAAGCATCACCCAGTTCCACCTGGCGCTGTTTTCATACCAAGCTGGTTTTTCCCTCCTCAAAATTCTGGCCCATACGTCCGTCATGTACTACTTGTTGATATGGTTTTTTTAAGAACTTACAAGGTCTTTTTCAATTATTATAAGGGGCCGTCGTGGCTCTTGATTTAGTTAGTCAAATTTAAATACCAAATAAGATTTCATAGATTTGAAAACATATAATCCATTTAATTTTGTTGTGAGTTCGAATCTCGATCATGGCCATGTATACAACATTATGTGATAAAATTTGTCAGTGACTTCCGACATGTCGGTAGTTTTCTCCGGGTTCTGCTATTTCCTCCACCAATAAAACTGATCACCAGGATATAACTGAAATATTGTGGAAAGTAGCGTTAAACACCATTAAACAAACAAAGCAACCAAAACTATTATATTGTATTTAAATTATATTAGCGTTGAATCTAAAATTATCCACCAATTAAAACAATGCAAACATCCAAATAACATCCATTTAAAAATGACATGTTTAATTACGTTACTGCACGGAACTGAAAAAGGTACACCAGGCTAATACCAATTTATAGTGTCCGCGTATCGAAAAACACCACTCAATACCACCTGGCGCAGTCCTCGTATCGAAAAGCACCACCCAGTGCCACCTGGCGCTGTCTACATACCAAGCTGGTTTTTCCCTCCTCAAAATTCTGGCCCATACGTCCTTCATGTACTACTTCAACATATCACCTATTTTACATGTATATTTAATAAATAAATAATATATTGTATTATTCGTATCGTGTTACATTTAATATTGATGCGAAACTGATATCTAATGATGACAAAGATGATAAAATAGTGAAATATACAGATCATATGGATATTTAGCATCACAGGTAGCTCTTAAAATAACAAAACAGACTTTTAAGAGTTGCCTGTCCGCAGCAAACATCACAGAAAAATCTATATTAGAGAAACAGAGGAGACAATCTAGAATAAACAATTCAGAGACACGTGCAGCATTGGACACAAGACACAGAATGTGTAAACGAAGACTGGCAGAAAGAACAAGACCTGGATTGTTAGTATAGAGCCTAGTAAGTCTGCTACGGGTTACAACCTCTCCAAAATAGGAGTCAGTTGGTTGTATGGGGAATTAAAATACATAGCTCACACTTAGGATAGTGCATTGTGTATGGAAACACAACTGACAGCAGATTTACGAACATCTGTGTAACTAGAGTATTACGACGGATGCCACTAGTGGAGCAGGAACTAACTACATTTCCGGAGCACCTGTGTTCACCCGCGATTTTCAGTTTGGTTCGTGTTACTCGATCATTAATATTATGTGCAATGCTTTGCAGATGGTTTTTTGTCCTTTTGTACTTTTTCTTTTGGCCAATGTGGTGTCTGTCCTTCGATTTACTGATTCTTATTACCCCTTTGGTATCTGCAAACTCTTCTTATTTGGTGTTGCTGTTGATTACCCGTTACAAGACCAAACTTTCTGAGCCTATACATTTGTCATTTGATATTCTATTCTATTCACGTTTGAAGCTTTGCTCAATAATAACGTGGAAGTGAACGTATGATACAATGTCTCTAAAATGACGTCTATGTCGTAAAGATGACATATTTATTTCGCTGAGTATTTGATCAGTTGACGACGTCTGAATTTACCTTCAGTATCTTCAAACATTTCTTGATAGCACAACCGGAATAATCTTTTCGCATTCCATTAAAACGGAGATAGCTATCACTATGTACATCGATTTTGATACAGTAAAACCAGAGATTAACGTAGACAACGCTAAACTTGAAATACAGAACAATTATCCCTTAAGTGACCTAATACAAATGCGACAGAATAATAACTGAATTATACTTGTGTTGGTAGACAATGTCAAGATGAATATATTAAACAAGATAATATGTATTCAGTTATTGATATTATGTTAACTTTGATATTCAACTGCAACTGATATCTTTATGATATAATACAGACGATAACACAGAGAAACACACAGGACTACCCTAACGGAGACGCATATTCTCTATCAATTATAATACTTATATGATTAAAAGGTGTTTTCTGTCATAGAAACACGAACGACGCCTACAAATTAATTTTGAATGGCTGCAATTAGCTTTCATTGCTTGTACAAGTGTTTACCACATGCATGTTACCTCCTTTAAATGATACGGTGACCTATTGTCATCCCTTGGTTTGTCACTAAAGATATATAAGTAGTTTTCAGTGACTTTTTATTTCTATTTGATCGTGCTTTAATAAACAAACTGAAAGAAATGTTACCAGGGTAACATAAGAATATTTATGCACCGAAGTAGGCGCTGCATGAAAGTAAACAAGAAGCGGCAACCACCCCGTCCAAATTCATACTTTAATGCATTTTATGAAAAAAGAAATTTAAACTGTGATGGCCAATAAACCCACCAATATCAACAAAACAAACAATCTCTTCTCATGTCAACTCATTGAACATAAACACACAGAACTCCGCCACATTTCTGAGCCTGTCCCAAGTCATGACCTTGATATCTCACTTCATTGTCATAATAAATAATAGACCACGACATATGACGTAGGAAAATCCAGACCCTGGCTTGGAACAATGACAAAAATATGAAAATCCAGACCCTGGCTTGGGACAATGACAAAATATGAAAATCCAGACCCTGGCTTGGGACAATGACAAAAATATGAAAATCCAGACCCTGGCTTGGGACAATGACAAAACTATGAAAATCCAGACCCTGGCTTGGGACAATGACAAAAATATGAAAATCCAGACGCTGGCTTGGGACAATGACACAAATATGAAAATCCAGACCCTGGCTTGGGACAATGACAAAAATATGAAAATCCAGACCCTGGCTTGGGACAATGACAAAAATATGAAAATCCAGACCCTGGCTTGGAACAATGACAAAAATATGAAAATCAAGACCCTGGCTTGGAACAATGACAAAAATATGAAAATCCAGACCCTGGCTTGGGACAATGACAAAAATATGAAAATCCAGACCCTTGCTTGGAACAATGACAAAAAAATGAAAATCCAGACCCTGGCTTGGGACAATGACAAAAATATGACGTGGACATCCTCTCGGTTTTCGTTGATATTTAGATATTTCAAATGTTCCAAATGTTCACCCTTGGTCTGTCTGATTTGTAATTATCAGCAGTCGGTTTGTTAGTTGTTGTTTGTATTGTGAGAATATTATTTTATTTAAAGTTGACGTTCGCATCAGTTCTCTCTTGTATATGTACCATGCGTTGTACAAATGGATCACTTACTGATATAAATCAGTTGTTGATATTATTTTAAAAGGTTTACTATCAAGAGTCATATACATTAATTATTTAATAGACTAGCGTGATCTCAGTGGCATGATGATAAGACAGCAGTTTAGTTACGTCAAGTTCATGATGTATTTAATACGGGCAAGAACCGGTATAGCAGGGTTAGGAGTGAGTGTTCCTTTTGTTGATATTGATAGAACTGTTGACCATTACTGTTTAAACTTTATATTTTTTTTTCAATCATTAAAATAGTAAATGGTTAAAGTTGAAATACACAAGAACGAAACAGGCAAAAACAAACGGGAAAATTCGTGCAAATAATCAACGGTTTAACGCCAGAAAAATGTATTAAGACATAATTAACCATTATATAAACTTACCTGTTGTAGAACTGTTGTCATCGTGTGGGTCAGGTCTGTTAGGATGGAAATGAGAATCTTTCGCCACTTTTTTAAATAAAAAGAAAACAAATATTTGCGTGTAGGCTATCCTCATGATAAAAGGTTCGAGTCTATGTGGTAAAGAGGAGACTCTGCTCTGTGTTTATGAACATTTCTCAGGAGAATACAATGTATATACGCTAACTTTAAAATACACAGTATTGTTAATATAGAACAAACTACACTATTGTACGTATTATAGTTATATAAGAGTTTAATATTAGTGTATAGTAGTACTGTAATTGTAAACCTTGTTTTACACCGTGACATATCAACATATATTCAACAGCATGGTATAAAAGAGTCAAGATGGACAGAACTGCAGTTGCATCTTTTACAGTAAAAACGTCAGTCAGTTCACTAAGCTTGTCAGTTCACATGTATTGCCAATGCTGTGATCCTTACTGTAAATGTTGTACACTAAATGTAACGAGTGGTTGATTGGTGAGAAAAGATATCGGTGTAAATGAACATGAGAATACCGATATACATGTATATTGAAATGCTCTGGTACTCCCGATGAATCCTCGGTGGTATGGAAATACGATTACCCATCGATTGCAGTGGTAGTCATGGGGGTCAAAACACATATACAACTCGCATTTAGTACTAGACGGAACTGGCTTCAACCTTCTTGCATTTTTACACAAAAATGACAACTTTCAGCAGCCCCCAATGAGCTACAGTTTGTTTCGAGTGATAGTTCCTTTCACGCTACGATTTCTTGACCTTATCCGCTATAATCCCCGTTTCTCGTGCCAATTTATACTTTCCCATAGTGATGATAGTTTTAAATATATTTTTCTCATAATTACATCGGTTAATTAAAACTATAATTAATCACTAAACATCTCCTAATATAAAAATAATATACAGACCTATTTATTGTAATATTTAGATTTTGGTCATGGTATATACATAACTATTGTAACGTTGACAGTTTCAGTCATGGTATGTACTCACCTAATGTAACGTTGACAGTTTCAGTCATGGTATGTACTCACCTAATGTAACGTTGACAGTCTCAGTCATGGTATGTACTCACCTATTGTAACGTTGACAGTTTTCGGCATGGTGTATACTTACCAATTGCAACCTTGACAGTTTTGGTCATGGTATGTACTCACCTACTGTAGCGTTGACAGTTTAGTTCATGATATATACTCACCTATTGCAACGTTGACAGTGTCAGCCATTATATATACTCACCTACTGTAACATTGACTGTTTCAGTCTTGGTATGTACCCCCCTTTTGTAATATTGACAGCTTCAGTTGTGGTATGTACTCACCTAATGTAAGGTTGACAGTTTCTGTCATGGTATGTACTCACCAATTGTGACGTTGACAGTTTTAGTCATGGTATATACTCACCTATTCAAACGTTGACAGCTTCAGCCGTGGTATATACTTACCCATTGCAACGTTGACAGCTTCGGTCATGGTATGTACTTCCCTATTGTAACGTTAACAGCTTCAGTCGTGGTATGTACTCACCTATTGCAACGTTGACTGTTTCAGTCGTGGTATGTACTCACCTATTGCAACGTTGACTGTTTCAGTCATGGTATATACTCACCTATTGTAACGCTGACAATTTCAGTCATCATATGTACTAACCTATTGTATCGTTCACAGTTGCAGTCATGGTATATACTTACCTATTGTAATGTTGACAGTTTCAGTCATGGTATGTACTAACTTATTGTGACGTTTACAGTTTAAGTCATGGTATGTACTCATCTAATGTAAAGTTGACAGCTTCAGTCATGGTATGTACTGACCTATTGCAACGTTGACAGTTTCGGTCATGGTATGTACAAACCTACTGTAACGTTGACAGTTTCAGTCATGGTATGTACTCCCCTAGTGTAACGTTGACAGTTTCAGTCGTGGTATGTACTCACCTATTGAAGGGTTGACAGTTTCAGTCATGGTATGTAAAACTCACCTATTGCCACGTTGACAGTTTCAATTATGGTATATACTCACCTATTGTAACGTTGACAGCTTCAGTCTTGGTATATACTAACCTATTGTAACGTTGACAGTTTCGATCATGGTATATACTCACTTATTGTAACGTTCAACAGTTTCAGTCATGGTATATACTCACCTATTGTAACGTTGACAGTTTCAGTCATGATATATGCTTACCTATTGCAACGTTGACAGCTTCAGTCATGGTATATACTAACCAATTGTAATGTTGACAGTTTCAGTCGTGGTATATACTCACCTATTGCAACGTTGACAGTTTCAGTCATTGTATGTAACACATGTTGTAACGTTCACAGTTTCAGTCACGGTAAGCACTCACCTATTGTGACGTTGACAGTTTTGTTCATGGTATATACTCACCAATTCTAACGTTGACAGCTTCAGTCATTGTATATACTTACCTATTGCAACGTTGACAGTTTCGGTCATGGTATGTACCCAACTACTGTAACGTTGACAGTTGAATTCATGATATATAATCACCTACTGTAATGTTGACAGTTTCAGTCATGGTATGTACTCCCCTATTGTAACGTTGACAGCTGCAGTCGTGGTATGTACTCACCTATTGCAACGTTGACAGTTTCGGTCATGGTATATAATCACCCATTGTAACGTTGACCGTTTCAGTCATAGTATATACTCACATATTGTATCGTTGACTGTTTCAGTCTTGGTATATACTCATCTATTGTAACACTGACAATTTCAGTCATTATATGTACTAACTTATTGTAGCGTTCACAGTTTCAGTCATGGTATATACTTACCTATTGTAATGTTGACAGTTTCAGTCATGGTATGTACTCACCTATTGTAACGTTCACAGTTTAAGTCATGGTATGTACTCACCTAATGTAACGTTGACAGTTTCAGTCATGGTATGTACTGACCTATTGCAACGTTGACATTTTCGGTCATGGTATGTACAAACCTACTGTAACGTTGACAGCTTCAGTCATGGTATGTACTCCCCTAGTGCAACGTTGACAGTTTCAGTCGTGGTATATACTCACTTATTGTAACGCTGACGATTTAAGTAATTATATGTACTAACCTAATGTAACGTTGACAGTTTCAGTCATGGTATGTACTCACCTATTGCAACGTTGTCAGTTTCAATTATGGTATATACTCACCTATTGTAACGTTGACAGTTTCAGTCATGGTATATACTTACCTATTGTACCGTGGACGGTTTCAGTCATGGTATATACTCACTTATTGTAAGGTTTACAGTTTCAGTCATGGTATGTACACACCAATTGTGACGTTGACAGTTTTAGTCACGGTATATACGTACCTATTCTAA
The DNA here is from genome assembly GCA_002080005.1 of Gigantidas platifrons. Lineage (NCBI taxonomy): Eukaryota > Metazoa > Mollusca > Bivalvia > Mytilida > Modiolidae > Gigantidas > Gigantidas platifrons. The sequence continues at coordinate 310,311 of MJUT01006078.1, read as the reverse complement.
CATTGACAGTTTCAGTCATGGTATATACTTACCTATTGCAACGTTGACAGTTTCGGTCATGGTATGTACTCACCTACTGTAACGTTGACAGTTTCAGGCATGGTATGTACTCCCCTATTGTAACCTTGACAGCTTCAGTCGTGATATGTACTCACCTATTGCAACGTTGACAGTTTCAGTCATGGTATATACTCACCTATTTTAACGTTGACAGTTTCCATCACGGTATATACTCACATATTGTAACGTTGACTGTTTTAGTCGTTGTATATACTCACCTATTGTAACGCTGACAATTTCAGTCATCATATGTACTAACCTATTGTAACGTTCACAGTTTAAGTCATGGTATGTACTTCCCTAATGTAACGTTGACAGCTTCAGTCATGGTATGTACTGACCTATTCCAACGTTGACAGTTTCGGTCATGGTAAGTACAAACCCACTGTAACGTTGACAGTTTCAGTCATGGTATGTACTCCCCTAGTGTAACGTTGACAGTTTAAGTCATGGTATGTACTCACCTATTGCAACGTTGACAGTTTCAGTTGTGGTATATACTCACTTATTGTAACGCTGACAATTTCAGTTACTATATGTACTAATCTATTGTAACGTTGACTGTTTGGTATATACTCACCTATTGTAACCTTGACAGTTTCAGTCATGGTATATCCTAACCTATTGTAACGTTGACAGTTTCGATCATGGTATATGCTCACTTATTGTAGCGTTGACAGTTTCAGTCATGGTATATACTTACCTATTTTAACGATGACAGTTTCGATCATGGTATATACTCACTTATTGTAACGTTGACAGTTTCAGTCGTCATATGTACTCACCTATTGCAACCTTGACAGTTTCAATTATGGTATATACTCACCTACTGTGACGTTGACAGCGTCAGTCATGGTATATACTTACCTATTGTAACTTTGACAGGTTCAATGATGATATATACTCACCTATTGCAACGTTGACAGTTTCAGTCATGGTATATACTCACCCATTGTAACATTGACAGTTTCTGTCATGGTATGTAACACATATTGTAACGTTCTCAGTTTCAGTCATGGTATGTACTCACCTAATGTAAGGTTGACAGTTTCACTCATGGTAAGTACTCACCAATTGTGACGTTGAGAGTTTTTGTCATGGTATATACTCACCTATTCTAACGTTGACAGTTTCGGTCATGGTATGTACTCCCCTAGTGTAATGTTGACAGTTTCAGTCATGGTATGTACTCCCCTATTGTAACGTTGACAACTTCAGTCATGGTATGTACTCACCTATTGCAACGTTGACAGTTTCGATCACGGTATATACTCACATATTGTAACGTTCACTGTTTCAGTCGTGGTATATACTCACCTATTGCAACGTTGAGAGTTTCAGTCATGGTATGTACTCCCCTATTGTAACGTTGACAACTTCAGTCGTGGTATGTACTCACCTATTGCAACGTTGACAGTTTTGATCATGGTATATACTTACCTATTGTAATGTCCACAGTTTCAGTCATGGTATGTACTCACCTATTGTAACGTTAACAGTTTAAGACATGGTATGTACTCAATTAATGTAACTGTGACAGCTTCAGTCATGGTATGTACTGACCTATTGCAACGTTGTCACATCCTGTCATGGTATGTACAAATCTACTGTAACGTTGACAGTTTCAGTCATGGTATGTACTCCCTTAAAGTAACGTTGACAGTTTAAGTCGTAGTATATACTCACTTATTGCAACGCTGACCTGACAATTTCAGTCATTATATGTACTAACCTATTCTAACGTTGACAGCTTCAGTCATGGTATATACTAACCTATTGTAACGTTGGCAGTTTCAGTCATGGTATATACTCACTTATTGTAACGTTGACAGTTTCAGTCGTGGTATATACTCACCTATTGCAACGTTGACAGATTCAGTGAGGGTATATACTCACCTATTGTAATGTCAACAGTTTCACTCATGGTATATATCCACCTATTACAACGTTGAAAGTGTCAGCCATGGTATTTACTCACCTATTGTAACGTTGAAAGTTTCAGTCATGGTATATATTCACCTATTGCAACGTTTACAGTTTCAGTCATGGTATATACTCACCTATTGTAACGTTGACAGTTTCAGTCATGGTATATACTTACCGATTGTAACGCTGACAGTTTCAGTCATGGTATGTACTAATCTATTTTAACGTTGACAGTTTCAGTCGTGGTATGTACTCACCTATTGCAACGTTGACAGTTTCAATTTTGGCATATACTCACCTATTGTAACGTTGACAGTTTCGATCATGATATATACTCACTTATTGTAGCGTTGACTGTTCCAGTCATGGTATATACTCACCTATTGTACCATTGACAGTTTCAGTCATGGTATATACTTACCTATTGTACCGTTGACAGTTTCAGTCGTGGTTTATACTCGCTTATTATAAGGTTTACAGTTTCAGTGAAGGCATGCATTCAACTAATGTAACGTTCACAGTTTCAGTCATGGTGTATACGTATCCATTGTAACGTTGACAGTGGTCATAGTAAGTGCTCACCTATTGTAACGTTGACAGTTTCAGTCATGGTATATACATTTACTTACATATTGTAAGGTTGACAGTGTCGATCATGGCATATGTTTACCGATTGTAACTCTAACAGTTTCAGTCATAGTGTGTACTAACCTATTGTAACGTTCACAGTTTCAGTCATGGTATATACTCACGTATTGCAACGTTGACAATTTCGGTCATGGTAAGTACTCACCTATTATAACGTTGACAGTTTGAATCATGGTATATACTTACCGATTGTAACGGTGACAGTTTCAGTCATGGTATGTACTCCCCTATTGTGACATTGACAGCTTCAGTCATGGTATGTACTCACCTATTGCAACGTTGACAGTTTCGATCACGGTATATACTCACATATTGTAACGTTCACTGCTTCAATCGTGGTATATACTCACCTATTGCAACGTTGACAGTTTCAGTCATGGTATGTACTCCCCTATTGTAACGTTGACAACTTCAGTCGTGGTATGTACTCACCTATTGCAACGTTGACAGTTTTGATCATGGTATATACTTACCTATTGTAATGTCCACAGTTTCAGTCATGGTATGTACTCACCTATTGTAACGTTCACAGTTTAAGACATGGTATGTACTCACCTAATGTAACTGTGACAGTTTCAGTCATGGTATGTACTGCCTTAAAGTAACGTTGACAGTTTAAGTCGTAGTATATACTCACTTATTGTAACGCTGACCTGACAATTTCAGTCATTATATGTACTAACCTATTCTAACGTTGACAGCTTCAGTCATGGTATATACTAACCTATTGTAACGTTGGCAGTTTCAGTCATGGTATATACTCACCTATTGTAACGTTGACAGTTTCAATCATGGTATATACTCACTTATTGTAACGTTGACAGTTTCAGTCATGGTATATACTAACCTATTGTAACGTTGACAGTTTCAATCATGGTATATACTCACCTTTTGTAACGTTGACAGTTTCAGTCATGGTATATACTTACCTATAGTAACGATGACAGTTTCGATCATGGTATTTACTCACTTATTGTAACGTTGACAGTTTCAGTCATGGTATATACTCACCTATTGTAACGTTGACAGTTTCAGTCATGGTATATACTTACCTATTGTTACGCTGACAGTTTCAGTCATGGTATGTACTAATCTATTTTAACGTTGACAGTTTCAGTCGTGGTATGTACTCACCTATTGCAACGTTGACAGTTTCAATTATTGCATATACTCACCTATTGTAACGTTGACAGTTTCGATCATGATATATACTCACTTATTGTAGCGTTGACTGTTCCAGTCATGGTATATACTCACCTATTGTACCGTTGACAGTTTCAGTCATGGTATATACTTACCTATTGTACCGTTGACAGTTTCAGTCGTGGTTTATATTCGCTTATTATAAGGTTTACAGTTTCAGTGAAGGCATGTATTCAACTAATGTAACGTTCACAGTTTCAGTCATGGTGTATACGTATCCATTGTAACGTTGACAGTGGTCATATTAAGTGCTCACCTATTGTAACGTTGACAGTTTCAGTCATGGTATATACATTTACTTACCTATTGTAAGGTTGACAGTGTCGATCATGGCATATGCTTACCGATTGTAACTCTAACAGTTTCAGTCATAGTGTGTACTAACCTATTGTAACGTTCACAGTTTCAGTCATGGTATATACTCACGTATTGCAACGTTGACAATTTCGGTCATGGTAAGTACTTACCTATTATAACGTTGACAGTTTGAATCATGGTATACACTTACCGATTGTAACGGTGACAGTTTCAGTCATGGTATGTTCTCTCCTATTGTGACATTGACAGCTTCAGTCGTGGTATATATTCACCTATTGCAACGTTGATAGTTTCAGTCATGGTATATACTCACCTATTGTAGCGTTCACAGTTTCAGTCATGGTATATACTCACCTATTGCAACGTTGACAGATTCAGTGAGGGTATATACTCACCTATTGTAATGTCAACAGTTTCACTCATGGTATATATCCACTTATTACAACGTTGAAAGTGTCAGCCATGGTATATACTCAACTATTGTAACGTTGAAAGTTTCAGTCATGGTATATATTCACCTATTGCAACGTTTACAGTTTCAGTCATGGTATATACTCACCTATTGTAACGTTGACAGTTTCAGTCATGGTATAAACTTACCTATCGTAACGATGACAGTTTCGATAATGGTATATACTCACCTATTGTAACATTGACAGTTTCAGTCGTCATATGTACTCACCTATTGCAAAGTTGACAGTTTCAATTATGGTATATACTCACCTACTGTAACGTTGACAGCTTCAATCATGGTATATACTTACATTTTGTAACTTTGACAGGTTCGATGATGATATATACTCACTTATTGTAACGTTGACAGTTTCAGTCATTGTATATACTCACCTATTGTAACGTTGACAGTTTCATTCATGGTATGTACTCACCAATTGTGACGTTGACAGTTTTTGTCATGATATACACTCACCTATTCTAACGTTGACAGTTTCTCTCATGGTATATACTTACCCATTGCAACGTTGACAGTTTCAGTCATGGTATGTACTCCCCTATTGTAACGTTGACAACTTCAGTCATGGTATGTACTCACCTATTGCAACGTTGACAGTTTCGATCACGGTATATACTCACATATTGTAACGTTCACTGTTTCAGTCGTGGTATGTACTCCCCTATTGTAACGTTGACAACTTCATTCGTGGTATGTACTCACCTATTGCAACGTTGACAGTTTTGATCATGGTATATACTTACCTATTGTAATGCTCACAGTTTCAGTCATGGTATGTACTCATCTATTGTAACTTTCACAGTTTAAGACATGGTATGTACTCACCTGATGTAACGGTGACAGCTTCAGTCATGGTATGTACTGACCTATTGCATCGTTGTCAGCTCCTGTCTTGGTATGTACAAATCTACTGTAACGTTGACAGTTTCAGTCATGGTATATACTTACCTATTGTAATGTTCACAGTTTCAGTCATGGTATGTACTCACCTATTGTAACTTTCACAATTTAAGACATGGTATGTACTCACCTAATGTAACGGTGACTGTTCCAGTCATGGTATATACTCACCTATTGTACCGTTGACAGTTTCAGTCATGGTATATACTTACCTACTGTACCGTTAACAGTTTAAGTCGTGGCCTATACTCGCTTATTATAAGGTTTACAGTTTCAGTGAAGGCATGTACTCAACTAATGTAACGTTCACAGTTTCAGTCATGGTATATACTTACCTATCGTAACGATGACAGTTTCGATCATGGTATTTACTCACCTATTGTAACGTTGACAGTTTCAGTCATGGTATATACTTACCCATTGTAACGCTGACAGTTTCAGTCATGGTATATACAAATCTACTGTAACGTTGACAGTTTCAGTCATGGTATATACTTACCTATTGTAATGTTCACAGTTTCAGTCATGGTATGTACTCACCTATTGTAACTTTCACAGTTTAGGACATGGTATGTACTTACCTAATGTAACGGTGACTGTTCCAGTCATGGTATATACTCACCTATTGTACCGTTGACAGTTTCAGTCATGGTATATACTTACCTACTGTACCGTTGACAGTTTAAGTCGTGGTCTATTCTCGCTTATTATAAGGTTTACAGTTTCAGTGAAGGCATGTACTCAACTAATGTAACGTTCACAGTTTCAGTCATGGTGTATACGTACCCATTGTTACGTTGACAGTGGTCATAGTAAGTGCTCACCTATTGTAACGTTGACAGTTTCAGTCATGGTATATACT
>MJUT01006078.1:249539-266533 GCA_002080005.1 Gigantidas platifrons | reverse complement strand
AACGTTGACAGTTTCAGTCATGGTATATACTCACCTATTGTAGCGTTGACAGTTTCAGTCATGGTATATACTCACCTATTACAACGTTGACAGATTCAGTCAGGGTATATACTCACCTATTGTAATGTCAACAGTTTCGGTCATGGTATATACTCACCTATTGCAACGTTGACAGTGTCAGCCATGGTATATACTCACCTATTGTATCGTTGAAAGTTTCAGTCATGGTATATATTCGCCTATTGCAACGTTGACAGTTTCAGTCATGGTATATACTCACCTATTGTAACGTTGACAGTTTCAGTCATGGTATATACTCACCTACTGTAATGTCAACAGTTTCAGTCATGGTATATACTCACCTATTGCAACGTTGACAGATTCAGTCAGGGTATATACTCACCTATTGTAATGTCAACAGTTTCAGTCATGGTATATACTCACCTAATGCAACGTTGACATTTTCAGTCATGGTATGTACTGACCTATTGTAATGTCAACAGTTTCAGTCATGGTATATACTCACCTATTGTAATGTCAACAGTTTCAGTCATGGTATATACTCACCTATTGTAACGTTGACAGTTTCGGACGACATGTTATAGTCACCTATTGTAACGTTGATTGTTTCGGTGATGGTATACATTTGACCATTTATAATAGTATAGGCTTTTCACGCATAGATGCCACTTTTATTTGCCGAAAGGTCATTTATCATCAAAGGATTTTCAGTTGACAATTGATAATTCATGTATGGTTCTTTGTACCATTTAACAAATACAGAAGGGTTCCCTTCAGGTTCACAGCTAAGATTTACTTGATTCATATGATAGGCATACTAATGTATAGCTAAAAGGTGAAAACTCGTAAATCAGCATAGAAAGAAAAAAAACTCAATAAAAAAGAATAGGAAGAACATTTATCAACGTGAAAAAATATATAAACACAGAAAACTGAAGATTAGCAACAACTGAACACATCAAGAAGCGAGGGTGACCTTTGATACTCAAGACGTGCTAACGATTTCAATCTTAACTGTCATGATAACCCCAATCAATCAATCAATCAATCAAACAATCAATCAATCAATCAATCAATCAATCAGTCAATCAATCAATCAATCAATCAATCAATCAATCAATAATGATAGTCTGTTTAAACAGATTGATCATCATTAGCAGTCCTTTATGCGGAAAATTGAGATAGGGTGCACAGGCTATGAGTTCATCCCCGGTTTTCAGGTTTGAGGTGTATGTTTTGTAGATCGTTGTTTGTCCTTTTGTACATTTTTCTTTTAGCCATTGTGTTGTCTGTTTTTCTTCTATATACGAATTCTGATCACCCCTTTGGTACTTTCAAACTCTTCTGTATAATATGGTATTGAAAGTTTAAATATTCATATGGAGGTGCGACTGGAATATTGATACAAACAAATGGGTAACTTACAATTGAAAAGTTAATTTCATCTTTAATTGACATTTTGCACATTCCCGTGTGTTGAAAAACACAGTCGACCTAACACAAAAAGACCAGAAGTACTTTTTGTGAGAATTATGGAGTATTTCTAACAGGAACAAGATACTAATATTTTTACATAAGCAACAAAATTGAACAAATTGATAGCATTCACCCTTCAGGTGAGATTTAAACGTAAACGTAAAGACGAAATCTAAATAAAGGTAAATTTTATTCATAGGAAACATAAAACAAAATCATAATTCGCATGATAAAAACTGTCATTTAGACTAGATAACAAGAACTCCATCAACAAATAAAGAGCACTACCAACTATCTAGGTGATCATAAACAGTCAACATTTCCTGCCTGATGAAAGATATCTGTCTCTTCTGTTACTAAGTACAGTTTCGGTAATTTTCAACAACAAGAAGTTGTTTATATCGGACAGGAGACGACTATCTTTCCGGAATACCTGGTATTAATTCCAATGTTTACTAAGGAAGGAACTCGCGGGCTATATACATTAGATCTATTTTTTTTTAAGTTGCTAGTATAAATATGTTCGACCCTATTTATTTCAATTATCTGGTAATTTAAATTTGCGCACATGGGTCTTTTACCTGTGTCATTGTTTCCATTGGTATCGTTTTTAACTTATTCACGTCATGAGCTGACAAAATTCCCCTTAGTTACTTCAATCAACTAATTACCATAAAATCATCAATTATACAGGAGAAAAGTTAGAGGATACCAAATGGTGTAATCAAAAGCTGAAAGTCGTAAAAGGACAAACAATACAATGACCAAATGAAAAAGGACAAGGGACAAACTTTGGTTAAATTTGAGATAATTAATTAAAACTTACAGTAAACAGTAATAGATTCAGTTTCTATTGTCAAACTTTCTGATGACAAATTTGATTCCCCTGCACATTGTATTTTGGCTTTATTATCCAAGTGGGTTAACTGAATGGTCAGATTACTTGTTCCATAGAAAGTACAATTACCAGGTATCTCAGTTGACGTAGTATTAACATCTGAGTAAATAATAGGATTTTGTTCTCCATGTCGTAATGTTTTCCAAATAAATTTCCCAGCAGGTTTTCCAACATTGCCTTTGCACACAAATGAGACGTACTGTCCATCTTCTACTTCAGAAAGTGGTAAATCCGATATAATACTGTCTGGCTTAGCTGAGGGACCTAGAACAATATGTTATATACGTTTATAATGTGTGATCATGTCATTGTGATATTAATTTCAACACACTGGGTATTAGTGACGGTTCCCAGACCTCAACACACACAGCGTATGAACACATTCCAAGTTCGCAGGTAGATGATACCCTCTTGATTGCGGGTTATCAGGGTACAAAACAAAAAGCCTGAACATGGACCATAGTGGGTGCTGTGCATGAAGAGTGCCGCATTCTTTTCACGTTAAAGACGTTTATGTATATTTCAAAACAGAGTTGGATTGGGTTATGGTGATTAACGCCACTTTTAACAATATTTCAGTTATATCGAGGCAATTAGTTTAATTGGTGGAGGAAACCGGAGTACATGGAGAAACAACCGACATGCCGTAGGTCACTCAAAAAGAGAAAAAGCTGGTTACAGATACAAACTATTAAATATATTCGTCCCTCCCCATATTATCATGTTGTCCAGTAAGCGGTCAAATCTTGTTGTCTAGGTTGTCCCGTTCATGAATGATAAATTTATGGCAGTGGTTAGCGCTGGTTGGCAGCTCCCACGAAGTAAGTGATTTTCTATCTGTTATATGACTTTTAGCGAACGCCTTTCTTTCAAATTTGTTCTGGATGTTCCCAAAAACATAATTCATCTTATATGGAACTCAAAACGTAAATTTATAGAGGAAGCATTACAAATATCATATCCACTGACATTTGAAATATTATTGTTGTGCTCAATCAGCCATGAACGTATCGAAAACAAGAGGGCTATTTTTAAATGTTCTCAAGAATTGTCCACCTTCTACACGTACAGGTATTCATCAATACAGTACGTTCGGCGTGAAACTGATTCGTCGCACCAGATGCGGTACGAAAGCAGGGAGGAATTTCTTTAGACCTATAATAACTTTAGTGTCATCTAGTAGAAACATTCCATTCCAACATAATTCGTGTGTGAATAATAAGAACTTAGTGAGCATAATCACACACACAAAAACGTCAGTGCTAACCGTGTTTTTTGCGATTCCAACTATATCAATTTCGCGCACTAGCGATAGCAAGCAAACACTACTGGCGTGTAGAATATCTAACCTATCCGAGATAGTGAAGGTTTCCAACAGTAACGATAGAACAAAGTTAAATCTTGTCTATTTGAATGCTAGATCAGTGAAGAATAAAGCTACATCATTATGTGACGTTCTATTATCTAGTCATGCCGACCTGTTAGCAATAACCGAAACATGGCTTGGAACTGCAGTCGACAAAGGCGTCGTGTCAGAACTTACTCCTGACGGTTATATGATTAACTATGTCGTAAGAAACGAACGAACAGGTGGTGGAGTTGCTTTGATCTATAACACAAACCTGGACGTCAAATTAATCAAAGCTGGCCAAATGTTTACGCATTTTGAACTTTTACAATGTAATATTGGTACTATCAAAGATCATTTCCGTCTATGTGTTATATACCGTCCTCCGCCATCCCGAACAAACAATTTAAAAAAACTCCATTTTCTTTGATGAGTGGTGCGAGTTCCTTGAACAACTTGTAGCTATTACCGATGAAATCGTCTTAACTGGTGATTTAAACTTTCATCTTGACAACACAAATGACAATGATGCTCGTCGATTTCTCGAGTCTCTTGAAGATCACGGATTGGTGCAACACATTCAAGGTGCGACACATATCCATGGAAATACTCTCGATGTCGTCATCACAAGAAAGGAATCTTCAATTTTAGTCGATACACCTTCAATACTTGATCCGCATCTTTGTGATAAACGAGGGTATCCATCTGGCGATCATCTTTCTCTGCATTCTAAACTTCATATTTCAAGACCAGGGAATCAGACGAAAAAGGTGTCATTACGCAAGTACCCTGAGATTTCAACAAATGATTTGATAATCGACATAAATTCCCTATCATGTGTTCAGGATATTGAAAAACCTGTTGAGGATTTAGTAAACTCATACGACACTGAACTGAAGGCGGTCATCGATAAACATGTACCATTAGTTACTAAAGAAATAAGAGTACGTCCAAATACTCAATGGTACAACGATGATCTTCGTATGGCGAAGGCAGATCGGCGAAAAGCTGAGCGTCATATGCGAAAGACTCAGTTAACAGTCCATCATGAAATTTATAAAGAAAACTGTAGGCAAACGAACAAACTTCTCCTGCAATGTAAGAGAGATTACTATTCTAATAAGATTGCTGAGATTGGTAATGACCAGAAAAAGCTCTATAGACTTACTAACAATCTAATGGGAAATAATCATCAAACTGGTCTCCCTTCACATCAAAGTGAAAAGGACTTGGCAAACAAATTTGGCGAATTCTTCCTCGGAAAGATACAAACAATACGCAACGAACATAGTGCAAAAACAAACATCTTAGACAGCAACATAGATGTTCTAAGAGCTGACATAAAGTTCATTGGTGAACAATTAAGTACATTTTCACCTGCATAATGTGAGGAAGTTCGCGAGATCATTACAGCAGCTTCATCCAAGTCTTGCGAACTCGATCCATTACCGACAGCTTTTGTAAAAACCTGTTTAGATATACTGCTGCCTACCATCACAAGCATTGTTAACAAATCGTTATCTGAAACAACTGTGCCACAAGCGTTTAAGAGAGGAATAGTACGAGCACTTCTAGAGAAACATAACTTAGACAAAGAAGTAGTGAAGAGCTACCGTCCTGTTTCGAACTTGTCCTTTACTTCTAAAGTAGTAGAAAAAGTGGTTGCCTCCCGGATTGAGCGTCACTTAGAATCGAATTCGTTATATGACAATGTCCAATCGGCTTATCGAGCATACCACTCCACTGAGACTGCACTTTTACGCGTGCATCATGATATAACATCTGCTCTTGACAAGAACTGCTGTACCGTTCTTTTGATGTTTGATTTATCAGCGGCATTTGATGTCATTGATCATAATATCCTTCTAAATCGACTTGAATTCTCATTCGGAATATCCGAAACAGCTCTTTCATGGATACAATCTTACTTGACAAACATAATTCAAAGTGTTGCCATTGGCACTGTACTTTCCGATTATAGGTATCTTCAATATGGCGTGCCTCAGGGTTCTGTTCTGTTCTGGGACCGAAACTCTACTGCATGTTCTCAAAACCAGTAGGCGAAATCTGCAGACGCCACAATATGTCACATCATTGTTATGCTGATGATGCTCAAGTTTAGCTTGTGATTAAGCCACACGATGACTGGTCGGAGTTATCAACTAGGTTAGGACGCTGTCTCTCAAACATTAGTGCATGGATGAGTTCTAACCTGCTTAAGCTCAACAAGGATAAGACGGAACTGATCGTATTCGCTCCGAAACACAGACTAAGTAGTTTGGCAGATTTTCGACTTACGTTCGATTGAACCATTCTAAGCGATGTTTCTTGTGTAAAAAACCTAGGTGTGTATTTTAATCAGTCATTCTCTAAGTATGGAGCATCAAGTTCTATCAGTAAAGCCTACTTTTACCAAATTCGCAACATAGGACGTATTTGAACACACATTACCGAAAACGCTTGTAAAACGTTGGTGTGTTCTTTAGTAACATCACGATTGGACTATGGTAATGCATTGCTACATGGTGTTAATTCGAGCATTATAACAAAACTGAAGCGTGTTCAAAATACTGCGGCTAGACTCATTACCAGGAAAAAGAAACATGAACATATTACACCTGTTTTAATGTCTCTGCATTGGCTTCAGATCCAATATCGCTGTCAGTACAAAATCTTACTCTATGAATTCAAAGCCTTTCATGGTAAAGCGCCAGTATACCTACAGAATCTTGTTTCCATCTACAAGCCTACTAGAACTTTGCGCTCAGAAAGTAGTAACCTCCTTCAGGTGCCGAACGATGTACGCACAAAAACATACGGTGAGAGACGATTTGACAAATCAGCAGCCACTCTTTGGGTTGGTCTGGCCTCAAATTTACGAAATGTTAGTTCTGAGGACATTTTTAAAAAAGACCTTAAAACTCATCTTTTTAAGCTTGCTTTTTAAGTGTTTCCATATTTGGTATTACTGACTATTGTTTCGATTTATTTACAGTTACTATATGTGTTTTATTGAACTATTTATCAGTAACCCAAACTGCTGTTCGTGTATATATTTGTTTATGGAAGTTAACAGTAATATTTTAGTTTAATTTATTTTAAGTAAAATTTTCCATCGTGATGAAATTTTATTTTTTCCAATCTAAGATCATATTGTGTTAAATTATTATTTGTCTTAATCCAGAATCATATTTCCTTATTTAATTTTTATCTTTTAATGTGCAATTCTAATTGATAATTGATTTTAAATGCCTGTTTCCTTTTAAACATTTTGTAACTGTTTTATATGTATACATGTATTTTACTTGTTAAGCGCTTGGAGTAATTTTTAATTATATAATGCGCTATATAAATGTTGTATAATAATAATAATAATATCTACTTTCATAATAATTGTGTCTTTACGTTCTGAGTTCTGTGTTGTGATGTCCTTTACGATTTCCACACAAAAACGATGTTCGGTTCGTCTTTACCTCCAGTTGTTTGTAGAAGGGCTGATGTCTTATTTATGTTATTTGTATTTGCTTCCGTAGTGGTATCCAACACATATTGCGTTATGTTTTTATTTTGCTTTTCTTTGCCTTGTGTACACTATGGTGCCAGTTTCTCTGGAGTGTCCATTTTTGATAGCCCCAAATTTTTGATTTGATATTTTCCCACGTTTATTTATATAGTATTGACCTTTTTATCAACCCTGCATAAGAATGAAATATTTGACACAATCATTACGGTTGTTTCGAATCATTTCCATTCCGTCAAAATGTTATTATTTTCGTGCGATAGATCACATGATTTCGATGGAATGTAGCGCACTGGACTTCTGGTGTCAATGTACACAACAAAAACTCCAATGTGCCGTTTTAACGTTCGATCCTCAACTTAAAAAAATCTTAAAGTTTCTATTAAAGACAGATATCAATTAAATTATTGTATTTGTATCAAAGACTTCAATGCAGAGACAATTACTTCTTTAAAATTAAATTGGTTTCTTTCTTTATTTTCTACTGTCAGCATCATGAAAGGAAAACGATCTGCCTTTATATATTTCTAATATCAGACATATAGTGGGGTACCAAACACCAGTATTTATTCAGCCGTTTCCTTGGCGTCTCCATATTACAATTACTTTTAATCTACCGCATCTACGACTATGATATGCTGACGTTGTCACAGTAATAGCGTAAACACCGGAAGTCGTCTGTTGTACCTTTCAGACGTCAAGACACGAAAAAGACGGAACGTGGTCGGAATTGACATGCTTAGAAACAACCGTATTATAACGCTAAAAAGTAAAATTTTTCCATGAATGATGTGTACTATAAGACAGATAGCACAATTTAATTAAAGGCATACAGGCCGTCATAATTGATTTTATTTTATATTAAAAGTTACAAATATTCGATGTTTTATACTAAAAAAAATGTTCTGAACAAGAAGCCAGGTTTAAAAAAAAATATGTTATAATGTCGTAATTAGTGAAAAGAATTCGAATGTCTGTCGGTGGAATCGCCATTAACACATCTAATTATAAGTCGGTTTCTTTTCCGAAGTTTGCCGAATACTGATAACTGCTATTAATAACCAGGACGCATGTTCTTCTGTATGTTGCATGTAAATTCGTTAGAATTAATATGATTTAAGAAATATATCTATGAAATTGGATACCGGGGTAATCAGTAAATATAATATAATGGTATTTAGTAAGAATGACACTTAAAATCGGAAATACGTGATGAAATCAATAAAAACAAACCCAAACTCTTCAATGAGACTCGATAAAGGAAAAAAAGCGCTTTCTGCTGAAAAAAAATAGAATAGATAAAAAACTACGATGCAATTAGACTGTCAAAATACGATTCGGCCGAAAAAGATACCAAATTATGCTTACGTGTTGAAAAATGGAGTAGGTCGGTATAGCATCTTTTATTAATTTTTACGCAAAGTTTGCTGAATCTTCATTTTTGTGTCGTTTTCGTGTAGAAAACATGCGTAAACTGTTTATCGAATGAGTTCACTGTGTAGGTCGTATGAATGCATGAATATTGTGCGGGTAAACATTGGATTCTTTACTGGATTCAAGAAAATAAAACAGCGACGTATTTCCTTCGTTCTAGGCTATTTACGTATGATATTATAAACAATTTCAACTGCAATTAGTATAAAACATCGAATATTGGCAACTTTTAATATAAACAAAAATTCAATTCTGACAGCCTGTATGCCTGTAAGAAATGTGATGTTGATTTCTCAAGTACTTGAAAGTATTATATTTTTAAATACTTAAATTACTTACTTGTAACAGTAATACTAGTAAAACTGGTATTCTTCGTGTGGATGTTTCCATTTGTATCATACGATATAATACAGATATAATCAGTATCATCCACGCACTGAATCTTATTAAATGTTAAAATAGCTTCACTTGATTCATTCGTAGGGTTTGTAAGGGACACACGACCAGTCAAATATTCTCCCTTCAGTATTGCCTCATTGTTACGTTCTGGAGGATAAAATGTGGCAAGATGAACGTATTTCTCACTTGTTTTATTTCTAGCTTCCATTTTTATATAAAGAATGTCATCCCCGCCATCTTTCATATAAGAACACCACAATTCTACATTTGTATCCCCGATTGTAGCAGTTACATTTGTGTTGATTTCAACTTGTAATGCCTCTGAACCTAGAGAAGACACAAAATATCCTTCAATTACATTAATGTATAATAATACAAGTAAGACAAATATATCATGTAGCATGCCTGAACTACATCAACATAATTTATGTTTGTGTTTATTATTATTTGGGGGAGGGGGTGGGGGTAACCACGGTCACAATCGCATTGTAGTTTTATTGATATCTACTTATATATGCAATCGATACATATCACCACGAAAGTTGCGTAACCTGTAAAGAGGTATACTCGGTTCAACTGTGATTAATTTTGTTATTGACTAGCTCTAGTTCGGTCGTTGCACACATGTACTTTGGACCACCCACCGTTAAATCTGACCGCCACAAAGTAACTGAAATATTGTTGAAAGTGCGTTAAATACCAATAATTTTAATACCTTAGACTAGTAAATGGTGATTTTATATTTTATTGTGTAATATTTCCTTTTAGACTAGTTAAAGGTGATTTTATAATTTATTGTGTAATATTTCCTTTTACATGACCCACATTTTGTATATGACCAATTTATTGTAACGATGAAATTATGACGGACTCAGGCAACTGATTTGTGGGATAAAGGGAAGAATTACATTAACGTTGTGTGCATAATGAACAAAAACCTATTATAACATTAAAAGATATAAAAAAAAATGTAAGCAGGTTTTCAGCAAGAATCAGAAAACATCATTCCCTTCACATTTTACAAATTTGTTTTAAAAAACACAGTCGTTTTGAAATATGATTATGCAATTTTACCGTCCTTATCAAATTCAAAAATACAAATATAAACGAATGAATCTAAAACAGGACGTGGTCATGACATTTAACACCCCAATAACACACACATAATACATGTACAATATAACGACAGACAATCCTTTGTGTAATTAATATTTAAATATTGCGATTTTTATTTATTTTTTAGTTATTCGCAAAAGTGTTTAAATAAATGTACACTAACAAATATTTCCGATACATTTTTGAGTAGTTAATAAAATATAATTAATTGACAAACTGAAAAGGAAAAAAAACATACCCCTTGAAATAAACAAAAGAAGACACGTATATTCCAATATATTAAAAAACATCTTGATGAAGAGTATCGTGTCTGTTGTTGTAGCCTACAATAAGTATGTAGATGAAATAAAACGGAATTTGATACTATACAATACATATAATAATTCATTCGAATCTAACTTTTTTTATTAGCCAATCAGATTTGTTAATACAATGTTAGATATCAAAACAATTAAAACAACATGCAAACTGAGTAGGATTACTATAAACTCATCAAGCTCTTCCCCAAGCTATATGTCAGGGATATAATTTAGTCAGATATGGAAAACACTTGCATGACTGCATTATTTTAATAAGAGTTGAGGTTTCAGGGGCGGATCCAGGGGGTGTGGCGCATCCGGCGCCACCTCCTAAAATTGGAAAAAATATGATTTTTTTTAAGTGAAATTTTTCAAACAAAATACCCCAAAATTTTCCCGACTCGCTCCGCTCGCCGCAATTTTTTTTTTATGTCCACACCTTAACTTGAAATCCTAGATCCACCCCTGGGTTTCGTCTCACGAAATATCATAACCCTGTACTTTGTTTTTCAAGTGCCTGTGCCATCCCTGGAAACGGTGAAGTCAAGTATTTATGTGTTTGGGGTCACGAATCTTTCTATGATTTTTCTATTATATTTTAGAACTGTTCCGATTGTGTTGCATTTTTTGTTGTTGTTTTTGTTTCATTTTATTACAGACTTATTACCATCCATCACTCCTTTTTAGGTCTGAAACATTTGCTTCGGTGAAAGTCTTACAGTGACTGCATTAATAAAAACATAAATATATAACTTAGAGCGAGCGGCGCGTTTATGGAATAACCTACATAAAGTACGCTCATATTAAAAAAATGAAACACAAATAGTATAAAAATCTAAGGTAGCAAGGAAACAAATGGGTCTAAACAGGATAGTCGATTAAGGCTACCTGACCCCGAGGGAGATTAAGGTTACCTGATCCCGAGGGAGATTAAGGTTACCTGATCCCGAGGGAGATTAAGGCTACCTGATCCCGAGGGAGATTAAGGTTATCTGATCCCGCGGGAGATTAAGGCTACCTGATCCCGAGGGAGATTAGGGCTACCTGACCCCGAGGAAGATTAAGGCTACCTGATCCCGAGGGAGATTAAGGCTACCTGACCCCGAGGGAGATTAAGGCTACCTGACCCTTAGGGAGATTGACCTTTCAGGTTTAATTAATTACAATATTTAGGAACAGTAAATTTACATAGAATTAGAAACATAAATACAAATGTATATCTAATAAACCATGTCAATGTATCAGTACTGACTACTGGAAGGGGTCGTCGTGGTCGTATGGTAAAATTATTTTAGTGTGCACGACGCTATTCTGAAATACGTTTAATTAGGTA
Organism: Gigantidas platifrons; assembly: GCA_002080005.1. Lineage (NCBI taxonomy): Eukaryota > Metazoa > Mollusca > Bivalvia > Mytilida > Modiolidae > Gigantidas > Gigantidas platifrons. The sequence continues at coordinate 254,689 of MJUT01006078.1, read as the reverse complement.
CGCTCAAAAGATATATAAATAATATCCTTAAACTAATTCAGTCCAAGATATGTGACTTAAACCTCTAGTTATGTTGTTGAACATGTTGATAGAATTATAACTATAAATAGTTTCTTCCATTTATTATTTTGATAAATTCCTGTCAGATAATAGAAACACCCGACACATGTAAACAGAGAAATGTTTGTTATTATACTATGCATTATTTTATCCATTTTGTTATAATTTATTACATTATTCAAAGCCCACAGAACCACAAAACTTTAACTTTAAAAAGATACTAGAGATCATAAAGAACATAATCCTCAAGATAAGAACAAATACGGGGTAATTAAATGATGAACAAGATACCGCACTGTCTGGTTATGGATATGGTGCTCAACGCCACTTTCAACAATATTTCAGTTATATCGTGGTGGTCAGTTGTATTGGCAAAGAGAAAAGCAACGACCTGCAGCAAATTACTGACAAACTTTGTCAGGTAATGTTGTATCGAGTTCACCTAGCATGAGCAGGATTAGAAGTCACAACGTTAGTGGTGATAGACACTGATTACACCAACCACACTATCAGAACAGTTAGTCACTGATAACATAAGTAGGTGTAACCAGACTGTCAAAACAGTTATAAAATATAATAGACAAATCGAACAGACACAATCGATATCCCGAACATACAAATACCAGACATTGTACCGGCACGTCAATAAAAGTGGCGGGTTTAAACTAATCTTATGTGCTCAAACCTAACTAATCTTAAGCAGTAGAAGCTATTTAACCCATAGTCTGCCACACATAATTACATTATTTAGGAAATAATTTTAATAAAGATATGTCTAATTGTATCTAATGACCATGCCCTTGCCGAGACATTGACCACCCGAAGGTATGAAACCCCCTGTGACGCGTGTTTAGAATAACCTTCATCGGGTACGATCAGTGTAAAGGTATTAGAGGCCAAATGATTTTGGGAGCAAGAAAATAAAAAAATCGGATATTAATAGTCCACCAGCAGAGTTATCGACTCAGTGGTTGTAATAATAAACGTAGATATTTAGCAAAGTGAAACAAAGGTAGGAACACCAAATGATCTTATTAATCACTACAAATAAAACGTAGGTGGTACAACCTACACAATTAACACATAGTCTGCCATACATTGTCAACTTTATTCATACGACTGCAGTAAATACTTAGTACTCGAGTACTTGAGATAACATCGCATATCATATACCACAAAAGGCAACTGTCCTTCCTGGTGAAATTCAATCAAGAATATTTAGCTATATCTCTCATAGATAAAAATAAAAATGACCCTTGTATTTATTTGATATTGATAAATTTTATGTAATATTTGTCTTTTTATGATTTTTGCGCAATCCCATACGCCCTTTGTTATTATATTATCAAACTGTTTTACTCAGGTTTATGAAAATACAGTTTAAACAGTGGCGGTCACCACTGCGACTAATATAAAAAAAAAGAACAAGCACCTTCACTTACTCAACACTTAAAAAGACTTGGAAATCCAGGTCCCGGTTTTGAACAGGAACAAAAGATATGGCGGAGTTAAACCGGTTACGGGGATTTAACAACCTCTTGATAATTGGATCTCCAATGTAAATACATATTATATAACCAAACGATAAAAACCATGCACAGATTCGCTTCCACAGAGAAAGACCACATACTATTACAAACACGAATGACAATATAAACATGAGGAATTCAATTGCAGGGTAAATGGATGCTCGTATTTAACTCACTACTAGCTAAGAATGTAGAATATATTAATTATATCGTAACTCTCAGAACAGAAATATATTACCAGTTCATTTTAATTTAAGATGCGTTATACTACCAGAACTACAAACTATGCATAGATTTAACAAGTAAACATAAGGTTTTCTGTAGCTAGGGAGAATGGTCTTACTTTTTATAAATTATATTATTTTGGAATTACATCTCAAATCATGGCGGTGCGCTGGATAACATGATCGGGGACTATTAGTTCTCCGGTCGATTTAGCTATCCTGTTGATGCCCTATCGTTTAACATGATCGAGGACTATTAGTTCCCCGGTCGATTTAGCTATCCTGTTGATGCCCTATCGTTTAACATGATCGGGGACTATTAGTTCTCCGGTCGATTTAGCTATCCTGTTGAGGCTCTTTCGTTAAACTTCCCCAAAACTATTTGATTATCTGTCTTTCTACTCTTTTGACGTTGGTGTTCAGCTGGTTGTGACTGGTGTCAACCTGGACATCTGCCATATAATCCAACCATACCATCTTTTACATAGGATATTATTTATTGTTTTGAATACATTTTATCGTCAAGAATATAGCTGAAATAGTGCTCAACCGTGTTAAATAACAATAAATCAATCAATTTAATATTCATGAAATCACAAATGTCTTTGTTTTACACAAATAATATTTAGGTCCATGCGCTCACATATACACTCACTAGCCAAGTGTAGATGTTTAATTCATGTGTTTACAACTGGACTATAATAAACAAGCAACTACTGCGACGCTTGTATGAAATTCATTAAATATCAGCACTAGGATCACACTTTCGATACTCAATTTCGTCAGATCTGTCAGGTATTTGTGACAGTTTTCTCAAGTTATATACCTTCAACTAATAACTGCTGATGACAGTTCTTAAATGTACTCATCTACTAACCCAGTAGTAATTGAAGACATGTTAAACTTGGATCTCCATGCATTAGATAATTGGGCAAAGCAATGGCAAGTAGACTTTAATTCCCAAAAAAACAACTGAATATATGGTTATTTCATTTCGGCAAAACATAAATCCAATAAATCCAAAAATTGATTCTGAAAACTCAAATGAGGTAGACAATCATAAACATTTAGGAGTCACTATATCTAAGAAATTATAAGTGGGCAAAATATATAAATAATATATGCTAAAAAGCGACTAAGCAAATATTAAACAGGAATAATTTAAGTAAAATATATGTACCTTATATTTTACCATTACTAGAGTATGCATGTGAGTTTGGGATGGGTGTTGTTCAAGGAATGCAGATACGTTGAAACAGCTTCAACTGGAAGCCGCTCGGATAATTACAGGGTTGCCAATATTTGATGATATGATTTTTGACGGCGACTTTCCAAATTAGAAATTGCGCCCATAAAAAAATAAATTGGGAATTTGGAAAAAATTATGATATTACTTACTTTATAATTTAATATATGATTAATAATTGTCGTGAGTAAAAAAAAAAGAGAATAAAATGGTGTTATATGTGAACCAAAATAGCTGTCATTAATACATTAAGCATTTGAGATATTGAAAAAGTTTGACACATCCCACCTTAATAGGTATAGTGTATCGTATTGAGTTGGGTACTATGACCTTCCTCTGGATACCCATTAACCCTATATTGTTGTAAATGAGGTACTTGACAAGGATGATATCTCCGCGCAAAAATTACCAAAGTTGATATTTTAGGACAGAATAAAAAACAATATAAAAAAATTAAACAAATTAATTAAGTAGACTAAATTTATATGTATTTAAGGGTTATACCAAAATATATGATTACTACGTACTGAAGCTGCCAGTTTATGTTTGGGTTATTGCCCCTTGCTCAGTGTGGATAAACGGAAACTTATAGTGTTTCAGCATGCCCACACTGGCCATGTGCCAACAAAGATCCCAAACACCACATGGTCGCTCGATATATTGACGATTACTTTTAGCTTGAGATATATGGATGTCAAGTCCTAACACACTAAGGTAAATTGCTAGGATATAATATATATATATACATAATCCCAGATTAGTAAAATGGAAAAATGAATTTTACAAAATATTTACACATTTCTCATCCGATAAACCTCGTGATGAGAGTATGTGCTTAGTATTGACTATGAAATATGATAACATACTTAAAAAAGTAAAGTATACAAGATATTTTGTACAATTCTATGAACTATACAGGGTTAGTATACTATAATTAGGTATACAGCTATGGAATTGTACAGTTAATATGTTTAGCAAATTAATGTTATCACATTTGATAGTAAGAATTTACCTTAGAATGTACCAGGAAGTGTCACTTACTACCTATTTTATAATTCATATAAAATTTATGCTTACTAAGTTACCAAAAATTATAAAGATTTAAATGAGTGTGCTTAATAATAATCTAATGAATAGTATATTGAATAGAAAAAAAGAAATATAAAGAAGAGAGTTTTATTAAACTTACTTTGCTCTATGCTATAGAGCTTTACTATAAACACAATACTGATATATAAGTAGGTTAATTATATTTAAAAGGTAAAATCATTAGTGAATGTGGCCATTATAGACCTTACATATATATAATTAAAAATTATATTTTATATATATCAAAAGGTATGATTTAAATGATTTAGAAAAATAAAATAAAAAGAAAATAAAATAAATTTTAAATTTGGAAAAAGTGTAATGTAGTAGTAGAAAAAAAATTAATTATGGATTATCAAGTTAAGTAAAATTTGTTATTAATAGTCTGGCAGGTCTGATTGGTTGTTGAGGATACTCTGTACACCTCTTAGATACGATAACGTAACCCTCATTCCGCTTGTGCTCCATTTAGGGTTACGAATCGATCTCATTCAACGCAGGGGAGCAAATTAAAAATTTCGTTCCAGGAATATTTCAACTTTCTTTTTGCATATCTGGTCATAACTTATTATTCCCAACAATTTCTAAGTAATGGTGATATGAAATAATGTCAATATTTGCAAGCAAGAAATCCTTAAATACTTTGAAACCGGTTGGGAGACTTTAAGCTGTACACGGAGGCGTTGAAAACTGACCTTATTTCATAAAATTCATAGCAATATAGCTCCTGAATATTTAAATGACTGTCTAAACGAATATTTAGTTGATAACAATTATAATCTGAGAAATTCTGTACAATATAGGGTATTGTGACGGACGCCGAGTGATGGCAAACTTGGATTGATAATATGGAGTATAAAACTTAGACTTTGAACATAAATATTAATTTTTTTAACAATTAACAAAGAAAATAAAAAAAAAAAAACAAAAAAAAACCCATTAATGGTACAAATCACGGTCAATTCATCGGACACACGCCACCAATTACAGTTGTTCACAAAA
>MJUT01006078.1:221589-248645 GCA_002080005.1 Gigantidas platifrons | reverse complement strand
TATATATATATATATGCGTATTTCAATAAACAGTTTATTTCTAAATTTGTATGTATAAATATATAAACAAAATATATAAACGTTATATATACTTTTATATTTATAAATGTCTATACTGATATTTTCCTGTTTTTTACAGTATATATTTCCAAATAATTAAAAAGACCTGTCTATGCATGTCTGCGTTATATTTGTTGCATATATTGTATAATGTCCTGTCCATAACAATGTTTATTTGATTCATGTACATCTGTACCGCAGCGGACCTATATGGCTCGACAGCCTCTATACAAAATAACTGGCGATATTTCACTATATTAAATCCCAACCTCTAACATAACATACAAAATTAACTACCTTACGTGTCGTGTAATACAAACAAAATATACAGAATATCCTACAGAACTGGACCGCGTTAGTATCCACGTTCAAATAAAATATGACAATAATGAGGTTCGAATCTCATACTGCTTTACGCTAAAGCATATAGACTGCAGATGGCTATAATTCGCATTAAAGTTACTACGATTTAACCATTAATCTATAAATTATTTCAAACCACTAAAGCTATAAAAATCATATCATTACTCACCCCTGGTAACAAAGACAACCGTCCAGACAGACACACAGATAAGAAGTGAAGTCAGTATATCAAATCTCACCCGTAAATTTCATGCCAAACGTGTACCTATCTTATCTACGGTTAAAAATCGCCAAAAGAGCTTTGCTAATTTGAATAGTGACAGAAGTAGATGTTTAACTAACTATTTTTTGATGCCCCGATCAAATGTAAACAATTACCTCTATCGATTCACTACAATTTATTTCACTCACACATAAATGTTATTTAAGAAAATATTTACAGTCATAAATATAACTTAACCACACGATAATCAAATTTACCAACCCCTTTTAAAATATCACTTGTGCCTAATTAATCTAATTAATTACGTCAGGTTCTATTACCAACAACTCAGCCACGCACCATAACGTACCATACACAACGATCGATAATCACTCCATGCAGCCACCAGTTCTAGTTTCGGAAAGGCTCTTACGAATACTCCCGACCACACAAGGATTCACTCAACAAGATCCACCCAACAGCTTCTCACACAGCTAAACCACGCATCGTGGAGTCGTGACACTACCTCCCCACCTTAAGAATGTTATTACACATTCAACCTATTAAATACTCACGACTGAATCGCACATGGCTTACAGTTGAAATATCCACATACCACCTAACTTCATACCTCACCCCATTTTATACCACCTTATATAGCATGACTACTATAATCTACACGTCGCACAACACCCGTTGTGTTAAAAATGTCTATAAACATAGTAAATGATTTGCCTACCCACGATCAAAACAACAGTAAATTATTTATACACGACTAAGGTAATCTGCCCCTGCATTCTCTTTTCCTTTTATAGCTTCAATCAAAGACGAAAAGGTTGTAATAGCAAAGCCCATCTCATCAACCTAGAGTTTCCGGTTTTTGCCCGCTGTAAATATTTTATCGGTTGATGATCCGTTTCTGATACAAACTCTCTTCCGCATAGATATTTTTCAAGCTTCTGCAACGCCCACACCCTACCCAAACATTCTTTCTCAACAACTGAATAGTTCCTCTCACTTTTAGACAACTTCCGGCTTACAAACACTACAGGTAGCCTCACATAATTCTCCCACTGTAACAATACCGCACCTAAACCACGATCTGAAGCGTCGGTTTGAACAAAAAATGTACTTTCCAAATCTGGAAGCTTTAAGATCGGTTGGCTAATCAAAGCTGAATTCAATTTTACAAAGGCTTCTTCCTGTTGAGGACCCCATTTTACACGATTAGGCTCCCCTTTCTTAGTTTGCTCAGTTAAAAGGTGAGCTATATGAGGACAGTTTGGTGCAAACTTCCGATATAAATTTGCTGAACCCAAAAAACTCCCGACCTGTTTCTTAGTTTCTAGCTTAGAAGCCTTCCTAACCGCCTCAATTTTATCAGTACCCGGTAACAGTTTACCTTGACCTATCGTATGACCCAAACATTCTAGCTGACGGTAACCTATAACACATTTCGATGGCTTAGCAGTTAACCTAGCGCCTGCCAATCTGTCCAATACTTGATCAAGGACCTTAACATGTGAAAACGTATCAGTAAAAATCAAGATATCATCCACAAAATTATCAACGTTCTGTATACCCTTTAATACTTTCCGCATCATCCGAGAAAAACTAGCCCCGCTGTTTACCATACCAAAAGGTAGAACTTTGAATTGAAACAACCCCCTTGTAGTTTGAGAAGCTGTCATATCTTTAGTTTCCATAGTGAGTGGTATCTGCCAATACCCTTTACATAAGTCGATTTCCGACCAATACTTGTAACCGGATATCTTAGCAAACATATCCTCAATGTTAGGCATTGGTTCAGCATCAAAGACAGTGACACGGCTTAATGCCTTTAATTCGATACACAAACGATTTGTCCCATCTTTCTTTTTGACTATGACAAACGGACTCGAATAAGGACTGTTTGATTCCTCTATTACCCCTAATTTAAACATTTTATCAATTTCACTGTCTACTTGATCTATCATAGCATACGGTACTGAGTACGATTTCAAATTGATTGGATCATTACTTATTACTTTGGTCTCATATTCTAATGCATTCGTACAACCCGGAACATCGGTCAACACTTGTGGGAATAAACTTAAAACGGTTGTTATCTTGCTTGGTTGCTCCTTAGTTAACACGCTACTAATATGCACCTGCTCCTACGTTTCGTGATCTTCACCTGTAGGTGGTGTTACTAAATCTTGACCATCCTCACTTTTCATTATCTCCTCTTCCACAACTGAAATCATTGCACATCACCCTATCCTATCCCCACTATCCATATCGTTTAGAAATATTTTCCAAATCATTTGTTCCATCTACTATACGTTTATGGAATTCATTGGAACCGAATTCTAAATCTATACAAACTACTTCAAAGCTTAACCAAAATTTAAGGGTGAATTTATGTATAGTTTCTAATTACTATATGTTAGGAAGTAGGACATGTAATATTATACATACTAGATTAAGACACCAGTGTAGGTCACTGGGAGCAGATTCATTTAGAGCAAATATAATCAATGACCGCAACTGCCCCTGCGGATGTCCTTTAGAAGATGCTATTCATTATCTATTAGAATATACCCTTTATACAAATGCAAGAATGCAATTATTTATGAATATTACACCCTATACTGTTATCTCAATTGAAACCTTATTATTTGGCTCTGATAATTTAACAGATGAAACTAATTTAATAGTGATTACAAATGTGCAAAAAAAGGAGGAAAGGAGATTGAGTGCAAATGTATGATAGCATCCTGTATTCCATAGTATAATTTCATATCATCCAAACCTATTAGTATCAGGATGCTATCATACATTTGCACTCAATCTCCTTTCCTCCTTTTTTCCACACCATTTCTGTTTATCAAATATATTTATGTATACATTTATTATATATGTAATTTGCTGTCATTTTCATATTCATGTGTATAACATTATTGTATGGATCGGATGTACTAAGTTGATACATGTTTGAGCTAAATTAAACTAACTAATAACAGTAATAATATCTTCATTTTAGTTGAAACGGCATCGATGGTTAAATGGCTAGCGTGGTTGCTTCTAATGTGGTAAATCGTGTGTTCGGCTGAGTTAAGAAAAAGAATATAAGATTGGTATTTGATGCTTCTCTACTAAGGAACATCAAGGAGAAAGAACAATGACTAGCTGGCTCGAAACCACACATTATATCATTGAAATGTAACTCGCCATTTAATAGGTAGAAAGGTGTTCAGTTGCCGTTAATCAACACTGAATTTCTAACACTACAAAATGAAAAAAATTCATTCTGTACAAATATTAACATTAAAAGTCATATGTCTTTTTATCTATTGAAATGTAATTATGGGAAACTAAATCAATTTGATTTAGCAAAATAATGTATTTAAGTAATCATTATATACATTGACAAAAAGAATCATTGTGTTAAAGTAAAGTATCATTACAAACGACTCTAACATTCCATATTAAAAAATGATTGTACTTAATTTTGCATTTTTTTCAACGATTCTGTGATTCTGAATAAGCTACCAAGAAATTGAAATATCAATATCGAGTATGTCGACCATTGTAACCCATATTGTGATGTTGTATGATATCCTTAACATGCAGGAGTATAACATCCTCTTACCAAGATGTGTTTTTTTCGTCGAAAATCGTTCAAAATATATTTCAGTTAATTTCGAAAAGACGAGGAAATCAAATCGAATAGTCTTTAAAAACTGCAAAGTTAACTAATGAAATGAAAAACAAAAAGATACCAAGCAGAACAGTACTAAGATCTAAAGCAGAAATCTTAGAAACAGAGGAAAAAAATCTTTCTGGAAACATAACTTTAAATCTGATTACCTCTTTGGTATACTCAAACACTTCTTTTTAAAATTCTTATGGAATCCGGTGAGGACTATTCCAAGCAATGAGCAAAAAGAGAAATGTAAGACTAAGATACTCATTACGAATGGGTAAAGAGTGTGAGGTCACTGATACAAATTAGAATTACAAAACGCAGTGTTTCTATGAGCAATCGCTCTACATCAATCTTTAAAGACTTAAATGTTGCAAAGCAATGTCTCTCCTCCATGACAATTACATTATTGTCTACTCCAACAAGGCCCATAATAATATCGCTTTTGAGTGTAAATCACATTACGTAGACTGCAATAGCATTAAAACATTTGACTACTCTAACCTCTACACAAATAATTTCCCACTCTAAGCGGATGTTCAATTGGTCCAACTGTCTTTCATAAGATAAGAATAGACAACGTAGATACAAATACCTAGTGGTAGGAAGAGACATATTTTACTTTGTAAATAACCACTCTGATTCTACCAAAAAGTTCTCTGAAACTGAAATCACCAGCATGCTCGCGTTTTTCATTGAAAACACATTTGCTATGCTTTCTGGATGTGTTTTCCAATAAACAGTCGGCATACCTATGAGTACAAACTGTACGCCTCTTCTCCCAGACTTGTTCCTTTATTCGTATGATGTAGACTTCATACAAGGGCTTCTCAAGAAACACGAAATGAAGCTAGCCCAATCCTTTAATTGCATGTTCCGCTATATAGATGATGTCCTTTCACTAAATAATGCTAGGCTTGGTGATTTCGTTGATCGAATTAATCCCATTGAGCTTCAAATAAAGGATACCACAAATACAGATAGGTCTGATTCATACCTTGACCTACACTTCAAAATTGGCAGCTAAGGAGGTCAAGAACGAAACATTACAGCGAAAGAGATAATTTCAATTTTCCAATTGTGAACTTTCCCTTTATAAGTAGCAGCATTACAGCAGCATATGGAGAATATATCTCTCAGTTGATACGATATTCCAGAGTTTGTGGTTCCTATTAGAATTTCTTTGATAGGAGAGTGCTGCTAGCAAGGAATCAACTAAACCAATGGTTCCGCTTGGTTAAGTTGAAGTCATCACTTCGAACGTTTTACGGTCGCCACCATGACTTTGTTTTAACCGTTATGGAATATCTGTGTCACAAATGACCACGGATATGTTCCTCATTCATGACTTATCACAGGGTTAGTAACTAGAATAACACGACGGGTGCTCCTAGTGGAGCAGAAACTACTTACCCTTCTCATGCACATGACTTCACCTCCGGTTTTTAGTGAGGTTCGTGTTACTCGATCTTTAGTTTTATGTGTATCTTTTGTAGATCGTTATTTGTCCTGTAGTCATTTTTCTTTTGGACATTGCGTTGTCTGTCCTTCTTCGAGTTACTGATTCTGATTACCCCATTAGTTTCTTCAAACTCGTCTCATATATACTATGCAATGTACAAGACCGGTAGCTTTTCTGGATTGGTATAGCATTTAAAAAAGTGACATGTTTAACTTGTTGCAAGGGAACACACCTCCCTTTAAATTAGTGACATTATGCTTTATATCACAAAGCTACGTTATACACATAGCAGGATGTAAATAGTTTAAAGCAAAACAAAAACAGTATGGTTCCATATCAGCCTTCAACAGAGATTAACTCTTATCCTAAAATGAGTGTGAAAGGGTTCATATCTTGCTGTTGAGCGATAATTGTTTACCTCCGTCGATAAACGCTGCATATGGGATTCCCTGTCACTGCGATGCCATTTGGTATATAAAGTGTTGTTCCCAACAAGAAAACAAAATACGGATGTATCAATCTTGCAATTACCATCAACTGTGTGTCCGACATCACATTAAACACTTACAAATACAGAAAAAACAAATGGGCTCCCATCCGGCATCACATTAAGCATTTACAAATACAGAAAAAAACAATAGAGCTCCCATCCGGCAATATCAAGAAAACTAGACAGTTTGATATAATTTGAATTGGACAAACTTATTTGATTTAATGCTTTTTTGTGTTTAACGCCACTTTCAACACTATTTCAGTTATATCATGGCGACCAGTTTTAGTGGTGGAGGAATCCGGAGTACCGGAGAGAACCACCGACTATGGGCAAGCAACTGGTAATTTTATCACTTGCGGTTGCGAGTCAAGTGCACCCTTTTTGTAATTTACAAATCCGTGCGCGAACCCACGCGTATTGGTGAAAGGTTTGTATGAGTTGTTAGATCCAGCGACCTAACTCATTGAGCAAACCGGGCTCCCAGACTTATTGGATGGACTGTATATATGATGTAGGTATGTAAAGAAAATATTATACCAATGCAGTCATCATGGATTATTACCTTTCCATATAATTGTGCTCATATTTCAAGGAAGTAACGGTAAAAAAAATTTGTTTAATTATCAATCTAACTTTGAATCAGTTTTATCATAAATGTCAGCATCGATAGTCCTGGTATGATAATACAAGTTATCTTTATTATCGAATGTATCTATCCTATTAGATATCGTAGTAGTGTCATATTCGTCTTAAGATTGACTAACTAGACCGTATATATTTCCTGTAGCCCCAGGTGATGTTGTCTGGTTGCGTAATACGTCACCAAGATGGTTATATACGTCACCGTTGATGTCATTCGGGATATTATTCAAACAGGTACCATCAACGTCAGTATGCTTCGACTTTATATTATTTTGGTTGAATAATGGACATACTGCTGGTTTGGATTATCAGGACATTTAACATTTACACCTCTCCTAAGAACAAAACGAAAAAAAGTATTTATTATATCCAGTAATAACACGGTCCCCACAATCTCTCATGCATATTTCTATATGATATATCATAATGCTCTAAATATGGGTCACATTTTGGACAAATATATGTTCCTTTATTTATATTCCTATTCTTCTAATAAATTACGTAATTTTTAGGAAGGTTTTTTTTAACTAATGTGTTGTCCACCATGATTGTCAAATACAAACGTGTGTGTTACTATACAAGCATCAAGGAACTAGTGTCTGGGTTGTTCGAATGTTTGTAATTACAATATAAAAAGTAAATTTCGTTTAGAGGAAAGCGGAGTGACAATCAAGAATGGATAAACGAGAGAAACTGGCAACATAGGGTGCACAAAGCCATGTCAAACAAAACAAAAACACAGCACAATATGTGTTTGACACCACAATACGCAAAAACGAAACACATACAAGATCATTAAACTTGTACCTACCTTCGTCAGATACATAAAACAATGACAACCACCATAACTATGATTATACCAGCAATTATTCCACCAATAATAATGCCTGTTTCAAATATACAAGTGCTGTGTATAAGGAATATACCTTCCAATATTAAATGGCACATTTGTTTATTTTTTTAATTTTATTTATGATATTCAACCCTTGTACAATATAAATGTCGGTAAAATAAGAACATTGTACAATACAATTCATGTTGGTAAAATAAGATCTAGGTAGATACACGTATAAAAGATCAGGATAGTGTTTAAAAACATGATAAAATATAATTCCAACACGTAAACCTATAACGGTAGCAATATTCTTTTTATAGTACTACATTGTACTGACGCTTCCTAAAATAGTGCATACGATTGTAAATGAATAATAATAAACAATCCAACATGTCGATTTCTACACATTTGTGTACATTAGTGACCTAAATGAATTGAACAATTTCATTGCTAAATTGTATTTTGAGCAATGACATGATGCTGATGATATTATTTTTATCAATATAAAGAAAAGAAAATTCTGCCAATGCAACACTGTTGGTAAAACTTGTTTTGTAGTGACGTTAAGGTGCAGGGGACTAGAAATTTACCATTGATATCAGCCTAGGTTATTTAACTGATGTTTCAATTACTGGCTGTGGAAATAAGGGTAGTGCTGTATCCCCTTTTCCTAATTATTCGTTTTATGTTTCGGGTGTGTTTTTATTTATTTTATGTTTTATTTCGTGTGTGTACTGTTGTTGAATTATACTTGGTTTGCCTTAAATAATTTCAGATTAAACGTTTTAATACTATGTATATCAATGCCACCGGACATGCTATGTAATAAATACCTGCTGTTTCAAATTCTTCATGATCTGGTCTAAGCAAACTACCTGCATTTGAAATACAATTAGATTGTTTTAACCATATTACTATTCAGTTGTCTTTAAGTGCTCTGAAATTTTCTTAGATTTACAAGAGACAGAAACACCTAACCTTCGGGCACCTGGGTTCACCCCCCAGTTTTGGTGGGTCCCGTGGTGTTCATCTTTTTAGTTTTCTATGTGGTGTTTTTTAATTTGTTTGTCTTCGAGCTGTGTCTTGTGTATCCAATGTTGCCAGTATCTGTGGATTGTCTATTATTAAATACCCCTTAGGTTTTCTCTAACGTTTATTGCAACAGTACTATATATATTTAATACATTTCACAACCTAGCATTTTTCTTATTTTTTGTTTGTTTCTTTCTTTGTTTTGTGATGAAACATTTTACATAAGATTCACACTTAGCAGGCAAACATTAGGTGACATTATATGAATATTTTCTGACCTGTTAAATGCTATGTAAAACATGTAAGGACCTAGATGGCCGAGAGTGCTAACGAATTCAATCTTAGCTGTCATGATAACCCCAATCAATCAATCAATCAATCAATCATGATAGTATGCTTAAACAGATTGTTCATACAGTAGCAGTCATTTATGTGGACAATTGAGATAGGGTGCACAGGCTATGAGTTCATCCCCGATTTCAGGTTCGTGTCACTCGATATTTAGCTTGATGTGTATGTTTTGTAGATCGTTGTTTGTCCTTTTGTTCTTTTTTCATTTGGCCATTGTGTTGTCTGTTCTTCTTCGATATACGGATTCTGATTACCCCTTTGGTATTTTCAAACTCTTTTATATGATATCGTATTGAAAGATTACATATCCATATGGAGGTCCGACTGGAATGTTGATACAAACAAATGGGTAACTTACAATTGGAAAGTTAATTTCATCTTTAATAGACATTTTGCACATTCTCCTATTTGTTGAAACACACAGTCGACCTAACACAAAAGGACCAAAAGTAAAATTTATAGCATTCACCCTTCGGGTGAGTTTTAAACGTAAAGAGAAATCTAAGTAAAGGTAAATTTTATTTATAGGAAACATCAAACAAAATCACAATTTGCATGATAAAAACTGTCATTTAGACTAGATAAACAAGAACTCCATCAACAAATAAAGAGCACTACATGTACCAATTAGGGAGGTGATCATAAACGATCAACATTTCCTGCCTGACGAAAGATATCTGTGTCTTCTGTTACTGAGTACAGTTTCGGTAATTTTCAACAACAAGAAGTTGTCTATATTGGACAGGAGACAACTATCTTTCCGGAATACCTGGTATTAATTCCAAAGTTTACTAAGGAAGGAACTCCGGGCTATATACAGTACAAATATGTTCGACCTTATTTATATTAATTATTGTTACCATTGTTATCGTTTTTAACTTATTCACGTCATGAGTTAAGCTTACAAAATTCCACTTAGTTACTTCAATCATCTAGTTACCATAAACTAATCAATTATATATGAAAAAAGTTAGAGGATATCAAATGGTGTAATCAAAAGCCGAAAGTCGTAGAAGGACAAACAATACAAGGATCAAAAGAGAAAGGACAAGGGGACAAACTTTGGTTAAATTTGATATAATTAATAAAAACTTACTGTGAACAGTAATAGATTCAGTTTCTATTGTCAAACTTTCTGATGACAAATTTGATTCCTCTACACATTGTATTTTGGCTTCATTATCCAAGTATGTTAACTGAATGGTCAGATTACTTGTTCCATAGAAAGTACAATTACCAGGTATCTCAGTTGACGTAGTATTGACATCTGAGTAAATAATAGGATTTTGTTCTCCATGTCGTAATGTTTTCCAAATAAATTTTCCAGCAGGTTTTCCAACATTGCCTTTGCACACAAATGAGACGTACTGTCCATCTTCTACTTCAGAAAGTGGTAAATCCGATATAATACTGTCTGGCTTAGCTGAGGGACCTAGGACAATATGTTGTATACGTTTATAATGTGTGATCATGTCATTGTCATATTAATTTCAACACACTGGGTATTAGTGACGGTTCCCAGACCTCAACACACACAGCGAATAAACACATTCCAAGTTCGCAGGTAGAGGATACCCTCTTGAGTGGGGGTTATCAGGGTACAAAACAAAAGGCCTGAACGTGGACCATAGTGGGTACTTTACATGGAGAGTGCCGCATTCTTTTCACGTTAAAGACATTTATGTATATTTCAAAACAGAGTTGGGTTGGGTTATGGTGTTTAACGCCACTTTTAACAATATTTCAGTTATATCGAGGCAATTAGTTTAATTGGTGGAGGAAACCGGAGTACATGGAGAAACAACCGACATGCCGTAGGTCACTCAAAAAGAGAAAAAGCATTGTTACAGATACAAACTATTAAATATTTTCGTCCCTCCCCATAATATCATGTTGTCCAGTAAGCGGTCAAATCTTGTTCTCTAGGTTGTCCCGTTCATGAATGATAAATTTATGGCAGTGGTTAGCGCTGGTTGGCAGCTCCCACGAAGTAAGTGATTTTTTATCTGTTATATGACTTTTAGCGAACGCTTTTCTTTCAAATTTGTTCTGGATGTTCCCAAACACATAATTCATCTTATATGGAGCTCAAAGCGTAAATTTATAGAGGAAGCATTACCAATATCATATCCACTGACATTTGAAATATTATTGTTGTGCTCAATCATCCATGAACGTATCGAAAACAAGAGGGCTATTTTTAAATGTTGTCAAGAATTTTCCACCTTCTACACGTACAGGTAATCATCAATACAGTACGTTCGGCGTGAAACTGATTCGTCGCACCAGATGCGGTAAGAAAGCAGGGAGGAATTTCTTTAGATCTATAAGAACTTTAGTGTCATCTAGTAGAAACATTCCATTCAACATAATTCGTGTTAGAATTATAAGAATTTAGTGAGCATAATCACACACAAAAAAACGTCAGTACTAACCGTGTTTTTTGCCATTCCAACTATATCAATTTCGCGCACTAGCGATAGCAAGCAAACACTACCGGCGTGTAGAATATCTAACCTATCCGAGTTAGTGAAGGTTTCCAACAGTAACGATAGAACACAGTTAAATCTTGTCTCTTTGAATGCTAGATCAGTGAAGAATAAAGCTACATCATTATGTGACTTTCTAATATCTAGTCATGCCGACCTGTTAGCAATAACCGAAACTTGGCTTGGAACTGCAGTCGACAAAGGCGTCGTGTCAGAACTTACTCCTGACGGTTATATGATTAATCATGTCGTAAGAAACGAACGAAAATGTGGTGGAGTTGCTTTGATCTATAACACAAACCTGGACGTCAAATTAATCAAAGCTGGCCAAACGTTTATGCATTTTGAACTTTTACAATGTAATATTGGTACTATCAAAGATCATTTCCGTCTATGTGTTATATACCGTCCTCCACCATCCCGAACAAACAATTTGAAAGACTCCATTTTCTTTGATGAGTGGTGCGAGTTCCTTGAACAACTTGTAGCTATTACCAATGAAATCGTCTTAACTGGTGATTTAAACTTTCATCTTGACAACAAAAATGACAATGATGCTCGTCGATTTCTCGAGTCTCTTGAAGATCACGGATTGGTGCAACACATCCAAGGTGTGACACATATCCATGGACATACTCTCGATGTCGTCATCACAAGAGAGGAATCCTCAATTGTAGTCGATACACCTTCAATACTTGATCCGCACCTTTGTGATAAACGAGGGAATCCATCTGGCGATCATCTTTCTCTGCATTCTAAACTTCATATTTCAAGACCAGCGAATCAGACGAAAAAGGTGTCATTACCCAAGTACCGTGACATTTCAACAAATTATTTGATAATCGACATAAATTCCCTCTCATGTGTTCAGGATATTGAAAAACCTGTTGAGGATTTAGTAAACTCATACGACACTGAAATGAAGGCCTTCATCGATTAACATGCGCCATTAGTTACTAAAGAAATAAGAGTACGTCCAAATACTCAATGGTACAACGATGATCTTCGCATTGCGAAGGCAGATCGGCGAAAAGCTGAGCGTCATATGCGAAAGACTCAGTTAACAGTACATCATGAAATTTATAAAGAAAAATGTAGGCAAACGAACAAACTTCTCCTGCAATGTAAGAGAGATTACTATTCTAATAAGATTGCTGAGATTGGTAATGACAAGAAAAAGCTCTATAGACTTACTAAAAATATAATGGGAAATAATCATCAAACTGGTCTCCCTTCACATCAAAGTGAAAAGGACTTGGCAAACAAATTTGGCGAATTCTTCCTCGGAAAGATACAAACAATACGCAACGAATATAGTGCAAAAACAAACATCTTAGACAGCAACATAGATGTTCTAAGAGCTGACATAAAGTTAATTGGTGAACAATTAAGTACATTTTCACCTGCATCATGTGAGGAAGTTCGCAAGATCATTACAGCAGCTTCATCCAAGTCTTGCTAACTCGATCCATTACCGACAGCTTTTGTAAAAACCTGATTAGATACACTGCTGCCTACCATCACAAGCATTGTTAACAAATCGTTATCTGAAACAACTGTGCCACAAGCGTTTAAGAGAGGAATAGTACGAGCACTTCTAAAGAAACATAACTTAGACAAAGAAGTAGTGAAGAACTACCGTCCTGTTTGGAACTTGTCCTTTACTTCTAAAGTAGTAGAAAAAGTGGTTGCCTCCCGGATTGAGCGTCACTTAGAATCGAATTCGTTATATGACAATGTCCAATCGGCTTATCGAGCATACCACTCCACCGAGACTGCACTTTTACGCGTGCATCATGATATAACGTCTGCTCTTGACAAGAACTGCTGTACCGTTCTTTTGATGTTTGATTTATCAGCGGCATTTGATGTCATTGATCATAATATCCTTCTCAATCGACTTGAATTCTCATTCGGGATATCCGGAACAGCTCTTTCATGGATACAATCTTACTTGACAAACAGAACTCAAAGTGTTGCCATTGGCACTAAACTTTCTGATAATATGCATCTTCAATATGGCGTGCCTCAGGGTTCTATTCTGTTATGGGACCGAAACTCTACTGCATGTTCTCAAAACCAGTAGGCGAAATCTGCAGACGCCACAATATGTCACATCATTGCTATGCTGATGATGCTCAAGTTTATCTTGTGATTAAGCCACTCGATGACTGGTCGGAGTTATCAACTAGGTTAGGACGCTGTCTCTCAGACATTAGTATATAGATGAGTTCTAACCTGCTTAAGCTGAACCAGGATAAGACGGAACTGATCGTATTCGCTCCGAAACACAGACTAAGTAGTTTGGCAGATTTTCGACTTTCGTTCGATTGAACCATTCTAAGCGAGGTTTCTTGTGTAAAAAACCTAGGTGTGTATTTTAATCAGTCAGTCTCTAAGTATGGAGCATCAAGTTCTATCAGTAAAGCCTACTTTTACCAAATTCGCAACATAGGACGTATTTGAACACACATTACCGAAAACGCTTGTAAAACGTTCGTGTGTTCTTTAGTAACATCACGGTTGGACTATGGTAATGCATTGCTACATGGTGTTAATTCGAGCATGATAACAAAATTG
The DNA here is from genome assembly GCA_002080005.1 of Gigantidas platifrons. Taxonomy (NCBI): domain Eukaryota; kingdom Metazoa; phylum Mollusca; class Bivalvia; order Mytilida; family Modiolidae; genus Gigantidas; species Gigantidas platifrons. The sequence continues at coordinate 234,448 of MJUT01006078.1, read as the reverse complement.
CAGCGTGTTCAAAATACTGCGGCTAGACTCATTACCAGGAAAAAGAAACATGAACATATTACACCTGTTTTAATGTCTCTGCATTGGCTTCCGATCCAATATCGCTGTCAGTACTCTATGAATTCAAAGCCTTTCATGGTAAAGCGCCAGTATACCTACAGGATCTTGTTTCCATCTACAAGCCTACTAGAACTTTGCGCTAGGAAAGTAGTAACCTCCTTCAGGTGCCGAACGATGTACGCACAAAAACATACGGTCAGAGACGATTTGACAAATCAGCAGCCACTCTTTGGAACAGTCTGCCCTCAAATTTACGAAATGGTAGTTCTGAGGACATTTTTAAAAAAGACCTTAAAACTCATCTTTTTAAGCTTGCTTTTTAAGTGTTTCCATATTTGGTTTTACTGACTATTGCTTCGATTTATTTACAGTTACTATATGTGTTTTATTGAACTATTTATCAGTAACCCCAAACTGCTGTTCGTGTATATATTTGTTTATCGAAGTTAACATTAATATTTTAGTTTAATTTATTTTAAGTAAAATTTTCCATCGTGATGAAATTTTATTTCTTTCAATCTAAGATCATATCGTGTTAAATTATTATTTGTCTTAATCCAGAATCATATTTCCTTATTTAATGTTTATCTTTTAATCTGCAATTCTAATTGATAATTGATTTTAAATGCCTGTTTCCTTTTTAACATTTTGTAACTGTTTTATATGTATACATGAATTTTACTTGTTAAACGCTTAGAGTAATTTTTAATTATATAATGCGCTATATAAATGTTGTATAATAATAATAATAATAATAATAATATCTACTTTCATAATAAATGTGTCTTTACGTTCTGAGTTCTGTGTTGTGATGTCCTTCACGATTTCCACACAAAAACGATGTTCGGTTCGTCTTTACCTCCAGTTGTTGGTAGAAGGCCTTATGTCTTATTTATGTTATTTGTATTTGCTTGCGTAGTGGTATCCAACACATATTGCGTTGTGTTTTTATTTTGCTTTTCTTTGCCTTGTGTACACTATGGTGCCAGTTTCTCTGGATTGTCCATTCTTGATAGCCCCAATTGTTTTATTTGATATTTTCCCACGTTTATTTATATAGTATTGACCTTTTTATCAGCCCTGCATAAGCATGAAATATTTGACACAATCAATACGTTGTTTCGAATCATTTCCATTCCGTCAAAATGTTATTATTTTCGTGCGCTAGATCACATGATTTCGATGGAATGTAGCGCACTCGACTTCTGGTGTCAATGTACAAAACAAAAACTCCATTGTGCCGTTTTAGCGTTCGATCCTCAACTTAAAAAATCTTAAAGTTTCTATTAAAGACAGATATCAATTAAATTATTGTATTTGTATCAAAGACTTCAATGCAGAGACAATGACTTCTTTAAAATTAAATTGGTTTCTTTCTTTATTTTCTACTGTCAGAATCATGAAAGGAAAACGATCTGCCGTTATATATTTCTAATATTAGACATATAGTGGGGTGCCAAACATCAGTATTTATTCAGCCGTTTCCTTGGCGTCTCCATATTACAATTACTTTTAATCTACCGCATCTACGACTATGATATGCTGACGTTGTCACAGTAATAGCGTAAACACCGGAAGTCGTCTGTTGTACCTTTCAGACGTCAAGACACGAAAAAGACGGAACGTGGTCGGAATTGACATGATTAGAAACAACCGTATTATCACGCTAAAAAGTAAAATTTGTCCATGAATGATGTGTACTATAAGACAGATAGCACAATTTAATTAAAGGCATACAGGCTGTCATAATTGATTTTATTTTATATTAAAGGTTGCAAATTCGATGTTTTATACTAAAAAAAATGTTCTGAACAAGAAGCCAGGCTTAAAAAAAATATGTTATAATGTCGTAATTAGTGAAAAGAATTCGAATGTCTGTCGGTGGAATCGCCTTTAACATACCTAATTATCAGTCGGTTTCTTTTCCGAAGTTTGCCGAATACTGATAACTGCTATTAATAACCAGGACGCATGTTCTTCTGTATGTTGCATGTAAATTCGTTAGAATTAATATGATTTAAGAAATATATATATGAAATTGAATCCCGGGGTAATCAGTAAATATAATATAATGGTATTTAGTAAGAATGACACTTAAAATCGGAAATACGTGATGAAATCAATAAAAACAAACACAAACTCTTCAATGAGACTCGATAAAGGAAAAAAGCGCTTTGTGCTGAAAAAAAAGAATAGATAAAAAACTACGATGCAATTAGACTGTCAAAATACGATTCGGCCGAAAAAGATACCAAATTATGTTTACGTGTTGAAAAATGGAGTAGGTCGGTATAACATCTTTTATTAATTTTTACGGAAAGTTTGCTGAATCTTCGTTTTTGTGTCGTTTTCGTGTAGAAAACATGCGTAAACTATTTATCGAATGAGTTTACTGTGTAGGTCGTATGAATGCATGAATATTGTGCGGGTAAACATTGGATTCTTTACTGGATTCAAGAAAATAAAACAACGACGTATTTCCTTCGTTCTAGGCTGTTTACGTATGATATTATAAACAATTTCAACTGCAATTAGTAAAAAACATCCAATATTGGCAACTTTTGATATAAAAAAATTTCAATTCTGACAGCCTGTATGCCTTTAATAAATGTGATGTTGATTTCTCAAGTACTTGAAAGTATTATATTTGTAAATACTTAAGTTACTTACTTGTAACAGTAATACTAGTAAAACTTGTATTCTTCGTGCGGAGGATTCCATTTGTATCATACGATACATTACAGATATAATCAGTATCATCCACGCACTGAATTTTATTGAATGTTAAAATAGCTTCACTTGATTCATTCGTAGGGTTTGTAAGGGACACACGACCAGTCAAATATTCTCCCGTCAGTATAGCCTCAATGTTACGTTCTGGAGGATAAGATGTAGCAAGATGAACGTATTTCTCACTTGTTTTATTTCTAGCTTCCATTTTTATATAAAGTATGTCATTCCCGCCATCTTTGATATAAGAACAACACAATTCTATATTTGTATCCCCGATTGTAGCAGTTTCATTTGTGTTGATTTCAATTTGTAATGCCTCTGAACCTAGAGAAGACACAAAATATCCTTCAATTACATTAATGTATAATAATACAAGTAAGACAAATATAACATGTAGCATGCCTGAACTACATCAACGTAATTTATGTTTGTGTTTATTATTATTTGGAGGAGGGGGTGGGAGTAATCACGGTCACAATCGCATTGTAGTTTTATTGATATCTACTTATATATGCAATCAATGCATATTGCAACGAAAGTTGCGCAGCCTGTAAAGAGGTATACTCGATTCAACTGTGATTAATTTTGTTATTGACTAGCTCTAGTTCTGTCGTTGCATCCAGGTACTTTGGACCCCCGACCGATAAATCTGACCGCCACAAAGTAACTAAAATATTGTTGAAAGGGCGATAGATACCAATAACGTTAACCTATTAATGTTAATGCCTTAGACTAGTTAAAGGTGATTTTATAATGTATTGTGTATTATTAAACCTCTCTATATATATGTATCTATGATTGGTCCGATCAGCTGTTACATGACTTTGACAATTGCGACGTTTCCTTCGACAACCCCACAAAATCACCGTGCGAGGTAAATAATAGTATTGTTACCCTCGACAACCCTAAATTTCACCCGCTAGGTGGCGATAACCGCAAACCGGAAATCGTCTGTTTGTGTATATAATATGGCAACTGCATGTCAGTTTGCCGCTAGCTCAGAGGAATAAATAGCATAAATCCTCTCTGAAAAGGATGCCGAGAACACAAAACGTTCTACGAAATCCGCAGTCAAATGTTTGCAACAGTATTTACTGGAAACAAATGCCGATAGCCTCAAGAAGAAGAAGAACTTTGATGACTATTCCCCTGAGGAGCTTGCCGTGTTGTTGACAAAATAAAAAACAATGTAAGTTTTAAAAACCGTTGTTCGATTAAAAAAACGATTATGGCCATCTTAGTCGATGGACATTCAGAATTGTCAACTTGTGAGGGTGGTTTTCCCTCGGGCTAAAGCCCTCGGGAAAACAACCCTCACAAGTTGACAATTCTGGATGTCCACCTCCTAAGAAGGCCATACTTGTATATTATTACACTGGTTATAATCCCTCGACCCATATTGGCCTTCGAATTAGTCTCAGGCCAATATGGGTGTCTCGGGATGATAACCAGGCCAATATGGAAATGCCCATGTATTAAACTCTATTTATTTCCTTTTAGACTAGTTAAATGTGATTTTATAATTTATTGTGTATTATATCCTTTTAGACTAGTTAAAGGTGATTTTATAATTTATTGTGAAATATTTCCTTTTACATGACCCACATTTTATATATTACCAATTTATTGTAACGAAGATATTATGACGGATCCAAGCGACTGATTTGCGGGATAAAGGGAATGATTACATTAACGTTGTGTGTATAATGAAAATAAACCTATGATAATATTAAAAGATATAAAAAGAAATGTAAGCAAGTTTTTAGTAAGAATCAGAAAACATCATTCCCTTCACATTTTACATATTTGTTTTCAAAAACAATGTCGTTTTGAAATATGATTATGCAATTTTACTGTCCTTATCAAATCCAAAAATACAAATACAAACGGATGAAGCTAAAACAGGGCGTGGTCATGACATTTAACACCCCCTCCCATCCCCCACACCCACACACACATAGTACCTGTACAATATAGCGACAGACAATCCTTTGTGTAATTAATATTTAAATATTGCGATTTTAATTATTGTCGAGTTATTCGCAAAGGTGTTTGAATAAATGTACACTAACAAATATTTCCGACACACATTTGAATAGTTAATAAAATATAATTGAAAAGAAAAAAAAGACATACCCCTTGAAATCAACAAAAGAAGACACGAATATTCCAATATACTTAAAAAACATCTCGTTGGAGAGTATCGTGCATGTTGTTAGGTAGCCTACACTAAGTATGTACATGAAATAAAACGGAAATTGATCATATATAATACATATACTAATTCATGCGAATCTAACTTTTTCATTAGCCAATCAGATTTGTTAATTCAATGTTAGATATCAAAACAATTAAGACAATATGCAAATTGAGTACAATAACTATAAACTCATAAAGCTGTTCCCCAAGCTATATGTCAGGGATATCATTTAGTCACCTATGGAAACCACTTGCATGACTGCATTATTTTAATAAGAGGGGAGGTTTCGTCTCACGAAATATCATAACCCTGCACATTGTTGTTGAAGTACCTGTGCCATCCCAGGACAGTGTGAGGTCAAGTATTTATGTGTTTGTGGTCACGACTCTTTCTATGATTTTTCTATTAGATTTTAGAACTGTTCCGATAGTGTTGCATTTTTTGTTGTTGTATTTGTTTCATTTTATTACAGACTTATTACCATCCATCACTCATGTTTAGGTCTGAAGCATGTTCTTCTGTGAAAGTCTTACAGAGACTGCATTAATAAAAACATAAACATCTAATTTAGAGCGAGCGGCGCGTTTATTGAATAACATACATAAAGTACGCTCATATTAAAAAAATGAGATCCGAATAGTATAAAAATCTAAGGTAGCAAGGAAAGAAATGGGTCTAAACAGGATAGTCGATTAAGGCTACCTGACCCCGAGGGAGATTAAGGCTACCTGATCCCGAGGGAGATTAAGCCTACCTGATCCCGAGGGAGATTAAGGCTACCTGACCCCGAGGGAGATTAAGGCTACCTGATCCCGAGGGAGATTAAGGCTACCTGACCCCTAGTGAAATTAAGGCTACCTGACTCCTAGGGAGGTTGACCTTTAGTTTTAATTAATTACAATATTTAGGAACAGTAATTTTACATAGAATTAGAAACATATAAATAGAAATGTATATCTAATAAACCATGTCAGTATAACAGTACTGACTACTAGAAGAGGTTGTCATGGTCGTATCGTAGAATTATGTTAGTGCGCACGACGCTATTATGCAATACGTTTCCTTAGGTACGTTCAAAAGATGTAGAAATGATATCCTAAAACTAATTCATTCACAAGATGTGTGACTTAAACCTCTAGTTATTTTGTTGAAAATGTTGATAGAATTATCACTATAAATAGTTTCTTCCATTTATTATTTTGATAAATTCGTGTTAGATAATAGAAACACCCGACACTTGTAAACAGAGAAATATTTGCTAATATCATATGCATTATTTTATCCATTTTGTTATAATTTATTACATTATTCAAAGCCCACAGAACCACAAGACTAACTTTAAAAAGATACCAGAGATCATAAAAAACATAATCCGCAGGATAAGAAAAAATACTGCGTAATAAAATGATGAACAAGACACCACACTGTCAGGTTATGGGGTATGGTGCTTAACGCCACTTTCAACAATATTTCAGTTATGTCGTGGTGGTCAGTTTTATTGGCAAAGGGAAAAGCACCGACCTGCAGCAAATCACTGACAAACTTTGTCAGGTAATGATGTATCGAGTTCACCTAGCCTGAGCAGGATTAGAACTCACATCGTTAGTGGTGATATAAACTGATTACATAAGTAGGTGTAACCACACTGTCAAAACAGTTCTAAAATATAATAGACAAATCGGACAGACACAATCGATATCCTTAACATACAAATACCAGACATTGTACCGGCACGTCAATAAAAGTGGCGGGTTTAAGCTAATCTTATGTGCTAAAACCTAACTAATCTGAAACACTAGAAAATACCCTTCTGAATTTTAACCCATAGTCTGCCACACATAATTACATTATTTAGGAAATAATTTTAACAAAGATATGCTGAATTGTATTTAATGACCATGCCCTTGCCGAGACATTGACCACCCGAAGGTATGAAACCCCATGTGACGCGTGTTTAGAATAACTTTCATGGGGTACAATCAGTGTCAAAATATTAGAGGCCAAATGATTTTGAGAGGAAGAAAATAAAAACATCGGAGATTAATAGTCCACCAGAAGAGTTATCGACTTAGTGGTTGTAATAATAAACGTTGATATCTAACAAAGTTAAACAAATGTAGGAACACCGAATGAGTACATCTTATTGATCACTACAGCTAAAAAGCTAAAACGTAGGTGGTACAAGCTACACAATTAACACAAAGTCTGCCATACATTGTCAACTGTATTCATACGACTGCAGTAAATACTTAGTACTCGAGTACTTGAGACAACATCGCATGTCATATACCACAAAAAGGCAACTGTCCTTTCTGGTGAAATTCAGTGGAGAATATTTTAGCTATAGTTCTCATAGATCAAAATAAAATTACCCTTGTATTTATTTGATATTGATCAATTTCATGTAATATTTGTCTTTTATGATTTTTCCGTAATCCCATACGCCCTTTGTTATTATATTATCAAACTGTTTTACTCAGGCTTATCAAAAGAAAGTTTAAACAGTGGCGGTCACCACTGCGACTAATATAAAAAAAAGAACAAGCACCTCTCACCTTCACTTACTCAACACTTAAAAAGACCTTGGAAATCCAGGTCCCGGTTTTAAATAGGTACAAAATATATGGCGGAGTTAAACCGGTTAAGGGGATTTAACGCCCTCTTGATAATAGGATCTCCAGTGTAAATACATATTACATAACCAAACGATAAAAACCCTGCACAGATTCATTTCCACACAGAAAGACCACATACTATCACAAACACGAATGACAATATAAACGTGAGGAATTCAATAGCAGGGTAAATGGATGCTCGTATTTAACTTACTACTAGCTAAGAATGTAGAATATATTGGCTATAGATCGTAACTCTCAGAACAGAAATATATTACCAGTTCATTTTATTTTAAGATGCGTTATACTACTAGAACTACAAACTATGCATAGATTTAACAAGTAAACATAAGTCTTTCTGTAGCTAGGGAGAATGGTCTTACTTTTTATAAATTCTATTATTTTGGAATTACATTTCAAACATAAATATACCTATCAAATCATGTTAGTGCGCTGGATAACATGATCGAGGATTATTAGTTCTCCGATCGATTAAGCTATCCTGTTGAGTCCCTTTCGTTAAACTTCCCCAAAACTATTTGATTATCTGTCTTTCTACTCTTTTTGACGTTGGTGGTCAGCTGGTTGTGCCTAGTGTCAATTTGGACATCTGCCATATAGTCCAACCATACCGTCTTTTACATAGGATATGATTTACTGTTTTGAATACATTTTATCGTCAAGAATATAGCTGAAATAGTGCTCAACCATGTTAAATAACAATAAATCAATCAATTTAATATTCATGAAATCACAAATGTCTTTGTTTTACACAAATAACATTTAGGTCCATGTGCTCACATAGACACTCACTAGCCAAGTGTAGATGTTTAATACATGTGTTTACAACTGCACTATAATAAATAAACAAGCAACTACAGCGACGCTTGTGTGAAATTAATTAAATATCAGCACTAGGATCACACTTTCGATACTCAATCTCGTCAGATCAGTCAGGTATTTGTGAAAGTTTTCTCAAGTTATGTACCTTCAACTAATAACTGCTGATGACAGTTCTTAAATGTTCTCATCTACTAATCCATTAGTAACTGAAGACAGGTTAAACTTGAATCTCCATGCTTTAGATAATTCGGCAAAGCAATGGCAAGTAGACTTTAATCCCAAAAACACAATTGAATATATGGTTATTTCATTTCAGCAATAAATCCCAAATTTAATTCTGAAAACTTAAATCAGGTAGACAATCATAAACATGTAGGAGTCACTATATCTAGAAATTATAAGTGGGCAAAATATATAAATAATATATGCCAAAAAGCGACTAAGCAAATATAAAGCAGGAATAATTTAAGTAAAATATATGTACCTTATATTTTACCATTACTAGAGTATGCCTGCGAGTTATGGGATGAATGTTGTTCAAGGAATGCAGATAAGTTGGGACAGCTTCAACTGGAAGCCGTTCGGATAATTACTGGGTTGCCAATATTTGCAAGCAAGAAATCCTTATACTTTGAAACCGTTTGGGAGACTTAAGCTGTAGACGAAGGCGTCGAAAACTGACCTTATTTCATAAAATTCATAACAATATAGCTCCTGAATGTTTAAACAACTGTCTATTTAGTTGATAACAATTATAATCTGAGAAATTCTGTACAATATAGGGTATTGTGACAGACACCGAGTGATGGCAAACTTGGATTGATAATATTGGGTATAAAACTTAGACTTTGAACATAAATATTTAATTTTTTTAACAATTAACAATTACCAAAGAAAATGAAAAAAAAACATTAATGATACAAGTCACAGTCAGTTCATCGGACACACGCCACCAATCACAGTTGTTCACAAAACGTCCAACAATGTAGCTCCACAGACGGCCGGCAACATCCAGATACGTCAATCACATCCGGAAACACATATTATTAATCAAACAGGAAACATAACCTTCAAATACAATATTCATATTAAACTTGTTGTACATTATATCAGCATATTATACTTATTTGCATACATATATATATGCGTAGTTCAATAAACAGTTTATTTCTGAATTTGTATGTATAAATATATAAACTAAATATATAAATGTTATATATACTTTCGTATTTATAAATGTCTATACTGATATTATCCTGTTTTTACAGTATATATGTCCAAATAATTAAAAAGATCTGTCTATACATGTCTGCATTATATCTGTTACGTATATTGTATAATGTATATAACAATGTTTATATGATGCATGTACATCTGTACCGCAGCGGACCTATATGGCTCGACAGCCTCTATACAAAATAACTGGCAATATTTCGCTATATAAAATCTTAACCCCTAACATAACATACACAATTAATTACCTTGCGTGTCGTGTAATACAAACAAAATATACAGAATATCCTACAGAACTGGACCGCGTTAGTATCCACGTACAAATAAAATATGACACTATTGAGGTTCGAATCTCATACTGCTATATGCCAAAGCATATAAACTGCAGATGGCTATAATTCACATTAAAGTTACTACGATTTAACCATTAATATATAAATTATTTCAAACCACTAAAGCTATAACAATCATATCATTACTCACCCCTGGTAACAAAGACCACCGTCCAGACAGACACACAGACAAGAAGTAAGGTCAATATAATTTACCCCCTCTTTTATATCAAATCCCACCCGTAAATTTCATGCCAAACGTATACCTAACTTATCTACGGTTAAAAATCACCAAAACAGGTTTGCTAATTTGAATAGTGACATAAGTAGATGTTTAACTAACTATTTTTGGATGCCCAGATAAAATGTAAACAATTACCTGTATCGATTCACTACAATGTATTTCACTCACACATAAATGTTATCTAAGAAAATATTTACAGTCATAAATATAACTTAACCACACATTAATTAAATTTACCAACCCCGTTTAAAATATCACTTGTGCCTAATTAATCTAATTAATTACGTCAGGTTATATTACCAACAACTCAGCCACGCACCATAGCGCACCATAACGTACCATACACAATGATCGATAATCACTCCATGCAAACACCAATTCTAGTTTCGGAAAGGCTCTTGCGAATACTCCCGACCACATAAGTCTTTACTCAACAAGATCCATCCCAAAACTTCTCACACAGCTACACCACGTGTCGTGGAGTCGTGACACTACCTCCCCACCTTAAGACGATTGTTACACATTCAACCTATTAAATACTCACGACTGAATCGCACATGGCTTACAGTTGAAATATCCACAGACACGACATACCACCTAACTTCATACCTCACCCCATTATATACCACCTTAGATAGCATGACTACTATAATCTACACGTCGTACAACACCCGTGGTGCTAAAAACGTCTATATACATAGTAAATAAGTTGCCTACCCACGATGAAAACAACAGTAAACTAATTATAGCTTCAATCCTAAAACGGAAAGGCTGTAATAGCAAAGCCCATTTCATCAACCTAGAGTTTCCGGTTTTTGCCAGCTGTAAATATTTTTTCGGTTGATTATCCGTTTCTAATACAAACTCACTTCCGTATATATATTTGTCAAGCTTCTGCAAAGCCCACACCATACCCAAACACTCTTTCTCAACAACTGAAATAGTTCCTCTCACTTTTAGACCACTTCCGGCTTACAAACACTACATGTAACCTCACATCATTCACCCACTGTAACAATACCGCACCTAAACCACGATCTGAAGCGTTGGTTGGAACAAAAATTGTACTTTCAAAATCTGGAAGCTTTAAGATCTGTTGGCTAGTCAAAGCGGACATTAATTTTACAAAGGCTTCTTCCTGTTGAGAACCCCATTTTACACGATTATGCTCCTCTTTCTTAGTTTGCTCAGTTAAAGGGTGAGCTATATGAGTAAAGATTGGTACAAACTTCCGATATAAATTTGCTAAGCCCAAAAAACTCCTGACCTGTTTCTTAGTTTGTGGCTTAGAAGCCTTCCTAACCGCCTCAATTTTATCATTACCCGGTAACAGTTTACCTTGACCTATCGTATGACCCAAACATTCTAACTGGCGGTAACCTATAAAACATTTTGATGGCTTAGCAGTTAACCTAGCCCCTGCCAATCTGTCCAATACTTGATCAAGGACCTTAACATGTTGTGAAAACGTATCAGTAAAAAAAAAGTTATCCTCCACAAAATTATCAACGTTCTGTATACCCTTTAATACTTTCCGCATCATCCGAGAACAACTAGCCCCGCTGTTTACCATACCAAAAGGTAGAACTTTGAATTGAAACAACCCCCTTGTAGTTTGAAAAACTGTCATATGTTTAGTTTCGATTTTCGACCAATACTTGTAACGGGATATCTTAGCAAACATATCCTCAATGTTAGGCATTGGTTCAGCATCAAAGACAGTGACACGGTTTAATGCCATTAAATCGATACACAAACGATTTGTCCCATCTTTCTTTTTGACTATGACAAACGGACTCGAATAAGGACTCTTTGATTCCTCTATTACCCCTAATTTCAACATTTTATCAATTTCACTGTCTACCTGATCTATCATAGCATATGGTACTAGGTACGATTTCAACTTGATTGGATCATTATTTGTTACTTTGATCTCATTTTCTAATACATTCGTACAACTCGGAACATCGGTCAACACTTGTGGGTATTTACTTAACACGGTTGTTATCTCCCTTGCTTGCTCCTTAGTTAACTCGCTACTAATATGCACCTGCTCGTACGTTTCGTGATCTTCACCTGTAGGTGGTGCTACTAAATCCTGACCATCCTCACTTTTCATTATCTCCTCGTCCACAACTGAAGTCATTGCACATCGTCCTATCCTATCCCAACTATCCATATCGTTTAGAAATATTTTCCAAATCGTTTGTTCCGTCTACTATACGTTTATGGAATTCATTGGAACCGAATTTTAAATATATACAAACTACTCCAATGCATAAGCAAAATTTAAGGGGGAATTTATGTATAGTTTCTAATTACTATATGTCAGGAAGTGTGAAATGTAATATTATACATACTAGATTAAGACACCAGTGTAGGTCACTGGGAGCAGATGTATGCCCCTGCAGATGTCCTTTAGAAGATGCTATTCATTATTTATTAGAATGTCCCCTTTATACAAATGCAAGAATGCAATTATTTATGAATATTACACCCTATGCTGTTATCTCAATTGAAACCTTTTTATTTGGCTCTGATAATTTAACAGATGAAACTAATTTAATGGTGATTACAAATGTGCATATATATACATATA
>MJUT01006078.1:197560-217272 GCA_002080005.1 Gigantidas platifrons | reverse complement strand
TATATCATAATGCTCTAACTATGGGTCACATTTTGAACAAATATATGTTCCTTTTTTTTTGTTGATATTTATATTCTTCTAATAAATTACGTAATATTTAGGCAGGTTGTTTTATTACTAATGTGATGTCCACCATGATTGTCAAACGTGTGTGTTACTATATATGCATCAAGCAACTAGTGTCTGAGTTGTTCGAATGTTTGTAATTCTACAAATGTTTGTAATTTGATCATTTGTTTTGTATACCTAGCTAATCATATTNCATCTTTCTTTTTGACTATGACAAACGGACTCGAATAAGGACTGTTTGATTCCTCTATTACCCCTAATTTAAACATTTTATCAATTTCACTGTCTACTTGATCTATCATAGCATACGGTACTGAGTACGATTTCAACTTGATTGGATCATTATTTGTTACTTTGATCTCATATTCTAATACATTCGTGTATTTATTTAACACGGTTGTTATCTCCCTTGATTGCTCCTTAGTTAACTCGCTACTAATATGCACCTGCTCGTACGTTTCGTGATCTTCACCTGTAGGTGGTGCTACTAAATCCTGACCATCTTCACTTTTCATTATCTCCTCGTCCACAACTGAAGTCATTGCACATCGTCCTATCCTATCCCCACTATCCATATCGTTTAGAAATATTCTCCAAATCGTTTGTTCCGTCTACTATACGTTTATGGAATTCATTGGAACCGAATTTTAAATCTATACAAACTACTCCAATGCTTAAGCAAAATTTAAGGGGGAATTTATGTATAGTTTCTAATTACTATATGTTAGGAAGTGGGAAATGTCATATTATACATACTAGATTAAGACACCAGTGTAGGTCACTGGGAGCAGATGTATGCCCCTGCAGATGTCCTTTAGAAGATGCTATTCATTATTTATTAGAATGTCCCCTTTATACAAATGCAAGAATGCAATTATTTATGAATATTACACCCTATGCCGTTATATCAATTGCAACCTTTTTATTTGGCTCTGATAATTTAACAGATTAAACTAATTTAATAGTGATTACAAATGTGCATATATATACATATATATATATATATATAATAGATTTGGATGATATGAAATTATACTCTGTACTCAGGATGCTATTATACATTTGCACTCAATCTCCTTTCCTCTTTTTTTCCCACCATTTCTGTTTATCAAATATATGTATGGATACATTTATTTTATATGTAACTTGCTGTCATTTTCATATTTATGTGTATAATATTATTGTTGGATCGGATGTACTAAGTAGATACACGTTTAAACTAAATTAAACTAACTAATAACAGTCATAATCGCCTCATTTTAGTTGAAACGGCATCGATGGCAAAATGGCTAGCGCGGTTGCTTCTAATGTGGTAAATCGTGTGTTCGGCTGAGTTAAGCAAAATAATATAAGATTGGTATTTGATGGCTCTCTACTAATGAACATCAAGGAGAAAGAACAAAGACTAGCTGGCTCGAAACCACACATTATATCATTGAAATGTAATTCGCCATTTAATAGGTAGAAAGGTGTTCAGTTGCCGTTAAGCAACAAACACTGAATTTTTAACACTACAAAATGAAAATAATTCGTTCTGTACAAATATTAACATTAACAGTCATATGTCTGTTTATCTATTGAAATGTAATTATGGGAAACTAAATCAATCTGATTTAACAAAATAATGTATTTAAGTAATCATTATATACATTGACAAAAAAGATCATTGTGGTAAAGTAAAGTATCATTACAAACGACTCTAACATTCCATATTAAAAAATGACTGTACTTAATTTTGCATTTTTTCAACGATTCTGTGATTCTGAAAAAGTTACCAAGAAATTGAAATATCAATATTGAGTATGTCGACCATTGTAACCCATATTGTGATGATGTATGGTATCCTTCACATGCAGGAGTATAACATCCTCTTACCAAGATGTGTTTTTTCGTCGAAAATCGTTTAAAATATATTTCAGTTAATTTCGAAAAGACGAGGAAATCAAATCGAACAGTCTTTAAAAACTGCAAAGTTAACTAATGAAATGAAAAACAAAAAGATACCAGTCAGAACAGTCCTAAGATCTAAAACACAAATCTTAGAAACAGGGGAACAAATTCTTTCTGGAAACATAAATTTATTTCTGATTACCTCTTTGGTATACTCAAACTCTTCTTTTTAAAATTCTAATGGATTCCGTTGAGGATTATGCCAAACAATGAGCAAAAGGAGAAATGGAAGAATAACATACTCAATACGAATGGGTGAAGAATGTGAGGTCGCTGATACAAATTAGAATTACAAAACCCAATGGGTCTATGAGCAATCGCTCTACATCAATCTTTAAAGACTTAAATGTTGCAAAGCAATGTCTCTTCTCCATAAGAAGTATATTATTGTCTACTCCAACAAGGCCGATAACAATATCGCTTTTGTGTGTAAATCACATTACGTAGACTGCTTGATAAATGAATTAGGTATTGACAATTCACTTGGCAGCCTTACAAATACCACTACGACACTTACGAAATAAGAAATCCGGAAAATCATAGGTCTGTTTTTTATTTCTTTGGACTTTCAACCAAAGAAGAAGAACTGGCTCTACCGCCACTCTACTGGATTCCTAGATTACACTAGTATCCTTACAAACAGGTTATATTGCTGGGTCTGCCAAATGGTTCACGAAACCTCCTCCCACATTATTAACATACAATGTACATTCTATAATTGGTCAAAACCGGACTTCAGAGTTACCGTGACACTAGCTACTCAATGAGTGGTGTAAGTCAGACGTGCATTTTGAAGAACTCTAAAGATCTGTTAGAGTACATACAATCTAGGTCGCTCTCCTCCTGCAATAGCATTAAAACATTTGGCTACTCTAACCTCTACACAAATAATTTCCCACTCTAAGCGGATGTTCAATTGGTCCAACTGTGTTTCATAGAAAAAGAACAGACAACGTAGATACAAATACCTAGTGGTAGGAAGACACAGATTTTACTTTGTAAATTTCCACTCTGATTCTACCAAAAAGTTCTCTCAAACTGAAATCATCAGCATGCTCGAGTTTTTCATTGAAAACACATTTGCTATGCTTTCTGAGCGTGTTTTCCAACAAACAGTCGGCATACCTGTGAGTACAAACTGTACTCCTCTTCTCCTCGACTTGTCCCTTTATTCGTATGATGTAGACTTCATACAAGGGCTTCTCAAGAAAAACGAAAAGAAGCTGGCCCAATCCTTTAATTGCACGTTCCGCTATATAGATGATGTCCTTTCACTAAATAATGCTAGGCTTGGTGATTTCGTTGATCGCATTAATCCCATTGAGATTGAAATAAAGGATACCATAAATACAGATAGGTCTGATTCATACATTGACCTACACCTCGAAATTGGTAGTTAAGGGAGGTCAAGAACGAAACATTACAACCAAAGAGATGATTTCAATTTTCCAATTGTGAATTTTCCCTTTATAAGTAGCAGCATTACAGCAGCACCTGGAGAATATATCTCTCAGTTGATACGTTATTCCAGAGCTCGTGATTCCTATTAGAAGAGTGCTACTAACAAGGAATCAACTGAACTAATGGTTCCGTTTGGTTAAGTTGAAGTTATCACTTCGAACGTTTTACGGTCGCCAACATGACTGGGTTTTTACCGTTATGGAATATCTGTGTCACAAATGACCACGGATATGTTCCTCATTCATGACTTATCACATGGTTAGTAACTAGAATAACACGACGGGTGCCACCAGTGGAGCAGAAACTGCTTACCCTTCTCATGCACATGACTTCACCTCCGGTTTTTAGTGAGGTTCGTGTTACTCGACCTTTAGTTTTATGTGTATCTTTTGTAGATCGTTATTTGACCTGTTGTCCTTTTTCTTTTGGACATTGTGTTGTCTGTCCTTCTTCGAGTTACGGATTCTGATTACTCCATTAGTTTCTTCAAACTCGTCTCATATATACTATGCAATGCACAAGACCGGTAACGTTTCTGGATTGGTATAGCATTTAAAAAAGTGACATGTTTAATTAGTTGCAAGGGAACACACCTCCCTTTTAATTAGTGAAATTATGTTTTAAATCACAAAGCTACGATATACACATAGCAGGATATAAATAATTTAAAGCAAAACAAAAACAGTATGGTTCCATATCAGCCTTCAACAGAGATTACCTCTTATCCTAAAATGAGTGTGAAAGGGTTCATACCTTGCTGTTGAGTGATAATTGTTTACCTCCGTCGATAAACGCTGCATCTGGGAATCCCTGTCATTACGATGCCATTTGGTATATAAAGTGTTGTTCCCAACAAGAAAACAAATTACGGATGTAGCAATCTTGTAATTACCGTCAACAGTGTGTCCGACATCACATTAAACATTTACAAATATAGAAAAAAACAATAGGGCTCCCATCCGGCAATAGTAAGAAAACTAGACAGTTTGATATAATTTGAAGTGGACAGACTTATTTGATGGACTGTATATATGATGTAGGTATGCAAAGAAAATATTATACCAATGCAGTCATCATGGATCATTACCTTTCCATATAATTGTGCTCATATTTCAAGGAAGTAAGGATAAACAAAATCTTGTTTAAAGTAATATTACACCAGCTTGGGATGAAAAAAAATATCCCCTGAAAATTCCATTTGGAATACTGCGGTACCTTAACTAAGCTATTCATGAATGTTTCAAGTCGAAATATGTTCCCAACAACTAGAAATCTGCAAATCCGTGTGCATGTTTGCCGTCCTCACCATTGTTGTGGAGACTAATTAACTTTAGGTTGTTTTGTTCCGATGATTGCCGATCATTATACCTCGTGAAGAAAAGTTTTGGTACGATGATTGCCGATCAAGAAAAGATAAACGAGTGTGTTCGATTTGCGTTTCAATTAATGGTTATTATTTCAATTCTGCAAATTTCTTATCAAATTTTATTTGCAGAAGTATGTCAATGTTTAAATACGATAAATATATCACAAATAAACATATCAGCATCAAATTAAATGTCTAATTTTGACAGCCAGGTTTCCAAAAGGGAGATAATTTAAACACAAATCGAACACACTCGTAAAACAATCTTCCCGCTAAAAGAGTTGAAATCTTGGGTCACGCGCATATCATTTGCATTACTGTTGTTAACAACAGTAATTATATGCTGTCAATTTTTTTGCGATTTGCTCATAAATTCTGCTTTTGAGCGGATTTTTAATGTTATGCAGTTTTTTTTTAAAATAAAGTGGCATATTAAGTGAAAATATTTAATCCAAAAATTTTATGATATTGTGGTGTAATATTACTTCAATTATCAATCTAACTTTGAATCAGTTTTATCATAAATTTCAGCATCGATAATCCAGGTATGATAATACAAGTTATCTTTATTATCGAATGTATCTATTCTATTAGATATCGTGGTAGTATCATATTCGTCTTAAGATTGACCAACATGAAGATGATTATATACGTCACCGTTGATGTCATTCGGGATATTATTCAAACAGGTACCATCAACGTCAGTATAATTCGACTTTTAATTATTTTGTTCATTGCCTGTTGAATAATGGACACACTGCTGGTTTGGATTATCAGGAAGTTTAACATTTACACCTCTCCTAAGAACAAAACGAAAAAAAAAATTATTACATCCAGTAACGCGGATCCCCCCCCCCCCAATCTCTCATGGATATTTGCAGATATTGCAATATTTCTATATGATATATCGTAATGCTTTAACTATGGGTCATATTTTGGACAAATATATGTTCCTTTTTTTTTGTTTCTATTTATATTCTTCTAATACATTACGTAATGTTTAGGCAGTTCTTTTTTTACTAATGTGATGTCCACCATGATTGTCAAATACAAACGTGTGTGTTACTATACATGAATCAAGCAACTAGTGTCTGAGTTGTTCGAATGTTTGTAATTCTACAAATCTTTGAATTTTGATTATTTGTTTTGTATACCTAGCTAATCATATTACGTCAATCGTTTTACTGGATACTCTTGACAATTCCCAGGAAATAACACAAACATGTGTAAAGCACGTCACAAGATGTCGGATAGGAGGTAGCCATTCGATAGGGGATGATAATACGAAAAGCCTGCACGAGCACTATAGTGAGTGAGGTGTTTGGATAGTACCTTTGAAGACAATTGTTTGTATATTTTGAAATAGAGTAGACACATGCTTAGAACAAAATCCTGGTTATTGATCAGAACATGATGTTCGTGTCGTTTAATAGTAAGCACTAACTGCTAACTAGTATGGAACACATGAGTTCACCCTAGGATTTTAGTGGGATTCATGTTGCTAGATCTTTAGTTTTCTGTGTAATGTTTTATTGATCGTTGTTTGTCCTTTGTCTTTTGGCCATTGTATTGTCTGTCCCTTTTCAATCTACGGATTACGATTATCCCTTTGGTAGCTTTAAGCCATCATTGATAAGTGTGCGACTACATGTATATTACATACATTGGGATGTGTACCATATCGCGCTTTTCGATTGGCAGATATATTTTCAGATGATAAATATGAAAATGATTTCTCAGCTATATCATGTCGAGAACAAGTTGTATTTTCGTGAAATGATTATGATGTCTGTTTTGTACTAGACCAACACACTAAATTTGGACTCGTATGGGTGGTGTAATCGTAAGCGTGCTCGTCTCGAGTGCGGGAAGTCGTGGATAAGACTATGCAATTCGTGTTAAGCATACGACACTAAGTACTATGAGCAAAGACTGGTTGTCACGGAATCAAACTAATGTAGAACGACATGTCTTCCCAGGGCCTGTTGTTTCGGTGAGCTAGCAATATGCAAAATATAATTCAACGTGTTGGTCTAGTACAAAGCGGACATCATCGTGATATTCTATATGTTGGGGGAAACCGATGGAACACATATATTTGGACTGAACCTATCGTTTAATGCAATATGGGCCAAGTCATCTTTTGTACCCCTAATTTGTTTTATAGGAAATAACCTTTATCACCTACGCTTGTAGTCAACATATGGTAAAGCCAAATAATTCAACAATATCAAACACTAAACAGAAATGAAGAAGGAGTGGGACACCTGGAACAACGACATTGTCCATCTTTCATAGAGGCTGTCATTCACCTCTGTGGGTCCAGCCCTAGAAATTATCACTCAGACAGAGAATATGTTATAGAGGCTGCCATTCACCTCTGTGGGTCAAGCCCTTGAAATCGTCACTCACACATATAATCTTTTATTAGACACTACTTTATTAAATGAAGTTTTTTTAAATAGTAAATACTAGTACAACATCAAGTAAATTTCGGTTAGAGGAGAGCGAAGTGACAATCAAGAATGGATAAACGAGAGAAACTGGCAACATAGGGTACACAAAGCCAAGTCAAACAAAACAAAAACACAACACAATATGTGTTTGATACAACTATACGCAATAAAGAAACACGTACAAGATAATTAAACTTGTACCTACCTTCGACTGATACATAAAACCAGGGGATGTCATAGGGAAAGGGGATGGAATCGGCAAATACTCATGCTAGAAAATGACCGATTTTACCATTCGATTTATCTCGGGATTTTACAATAAATAAAGGAATTCTCGTCCAGTTTGCGTATATCGAGAAACTTTTAATTGGATCATTTTCTGATGTATTTGACGTGTGTATGCTAATTTAGAATCGACCGAAATAAGTCGGAACATACCGAAGTATAATTATAATATACGGAAAAAGACCGTAGGAAGTTCGACAGTATAATTAAATAGAAAAGTGGGCGTTGATTAAATAAATAAATCCAAAAGTTCTTCGAGGTAGGTATATTTAATTCAAATAATTGCAACTATAATATTCATAATAATTGCAACTATAACATTCATATAAATATGAACATAAACAAAGTTATTGTTTAATATTGATAACAATTTAAAAATATAACAATTAAATGCAGAAAATTGAATTAACCATAATTATTGGGGAAAATGCTTTTTAAAGAATTTGAATGAAGGGAGATAATCATAGTACTGTATAGTATTATAAAATTACTACTGAAAAAGTTTTTTTGTAAAAAAAAAAAAACATTAACCAATAGTGATTAACACAGTTTGTCTATAAGCTTATATTTAAAAAAAAATGAAATACATACTGGGAAGCCCATCTAAATAGATCCTCTGTTTTTAATAATAATTTATATTAATAAAATAAAATAATCTAAAATGCATATGTATGCTAAATAAAATTTGGATTAGTGCTAACTATGTTAGATATCTACACACCATTAGTTGTTTACAAAATACACTTTATATATAATTATTGTTTGTAAACAAATATCTGCTTTGCATATCATAAATCCTCGGAATTACCATATTCTAAGAAAACACGTGTTTTTTTTAATTAATTTATTTTATAAAAATATATAAAATATATTTTATGTTTTTATGTTTTTATATATAATAATTAAGGTAACAATACCTTACAAAAGAAAAAAAATTCAATCAGAAAAATCTGTCAAAGTAAAAATCATCCTGATTCTGATCCGAACTTAACAGCAGCTCGCTGGTAAAATTTGGCCCAAAATTGTATTATATTTTACTTTACATCCACAATTTTACAAGAAGACGTATGTTGAATATAAAATAATACAAACCTCCTTGGGAAATTATATATTTCAAACTATTACATCCATATTTTGTCACAATATATCCATAAATAAATGTCTGGCAAACTCATTTAGCTAACACGATACACAAATCTAGCAACATTTATTTGGCTGTAATGGTTGAGTATATAGCCAAGGGAGATAATCGTTTCCGAAGCCTGATAAAACAATGACGACCACCATAACTATGAGTAGACCAGCTATTATTCAAACAGGTACCATCAACGTCAGTATGATTC
Source organism: Gigantidas platifrons (assembly GCA_002080005.1). NCBI lineage: Eukaryota > Metazoa > Mollusca > Bivalvia > Mytilida > Modiolidae > Gigantidas > Gigantidas platifrons. Next base: position 208,342 of record MJUT01006078.1, on the reverse strand, counting down.
GACTTTATATTATTTTGGTTGAATAATGGACATACTGCTGGTTTGGATTATCAGGACGTGTAGCATTTACACCTCTCCTAAGAACAAAACGAAAAAAAGTATTTATTACATCCAGTAACACGGTCACCACAATCTCTCATGCACATTTGCAGATATTGCAATATTTCTATATGATATATCATAATGCTCTAGCTATGGGTCACATTTTGGACAAATATATGTTCCTTTATTTATATTCCTATTCTTCTAATAAATTACGTAATATTTAGGCAGGTTTTTTTTTACTAATGTGATGTCCACCATGATTGTCAAATACAAACGTGTGTGCTACTATACAAACATCAAGCAACTAGTGTCTGGGTTGTTCGAATGTTTGTAATTACAATATAAAGTAAATTTCGTTTAGAGGAAAGCGAAGTGACAATCAAGAATGGATAAACGAGAGAAACTGGCAACATAGGGTACACAAAGCCATGTCAAACAAAACAAAAACACAACACAATATGTGTTTGACACCACAATGCGCAAAAAAGAAACACATACAAGATAAATTAAACTTGTACCTACCTTCGTCTGATCATAAAACAATCACGACCACCATAACTATGATTAGACCAGCGATTATTCCACCAATAATAATGCCTGTTTCAAATATACAAGTGCTGTGTATAAGGACTATACCTTCCAATATTAAATGTCACATTTGCTTATTTTTTAATTTTATTTATGATATTCAACCCTTGCACAATATAAATGTCGGTAAAATAAGAACATTATACACTACAATTTATGTCGGTAAAATAAGTTCTAGGTAGATACACGTATTGAAGATCATGATAGTGTTTAAAAACAGGATAAAATACAATTCCAACACGTAAACCTATAACGGTAGCAATATTCTTTTTATACTTAAGTACTACTGACGCTTCCTAAAATAGTGCATACGATTGTAAATGAATAATGATAAACAATCAAACATGTCGATTTTTATCGTCTACACATTTAGTGAACAGAATAAATTGATCAATTTCATTGCTAATTTGTATTTTGAGCAATGACATGATGCTGATGATATTATTTTTATCAATATAAAGAAAAGAGAATTCTGTCAATGCATGCAACACTGTTGGTAAAAAATGTTTTGTAGTGAAGTTAAGCTGCAGGTGACTAGACATGTACCATTGATATCCGCCTATGTTATTTAACCGATGTTTCAATTACTCGCTGTGGAAATAAGGGTAGCGCTTTATCCCCTTTTCCTGGTTATTCGTTTTATGTTTCGGGTGTGTTTTTCTTTCTTTTGTTTTATTTCGTTAAATACCTGTTGTTTCAAATTCTTCTTCATCTGGTCTAAGCAAACTACTTGCATTTGAAATAAAATTAGATTGTTTTAACCATATTACTATTCAGTTGTCTTTAAGTGCTCTGTAATATGTCTTAGATTTACAAGAGACAGAAACACCTAGCCTTTGTGAGCACCTGGGTTCTCTCCCAGTTTTGGTGGGTCCGTGTTATTCATCTTTTTAGTTTTCTGTGTTGTGTTTTTTGCTTTGTTTGTCTTCGAGCTGTGTCTTGTGTATCCAATGTTGCCAGTATCTGTGGATTGTCTATTATTAAATGCCCCCTTCGGTTTTCTCTAACGTTTATTGCAACGGTACTATATATATTTAATACATTTCACAACCTAGCATTTTCTTTCTTTAATTAAAATTTTTTTTATTTAATATAAATCTTTGTTTTGAGACGAAACATTTTACAAAAGATTCACACTTAGAATGTAAACATCAGGTGGCATTATATGAATATGTTCTGACCTGTTAAATGCTATATACAGCATGTAAGGACCTAGATGGCCGAGAGTGTAACGTCGTGTGACTCTTGCACAAAAGTCTACGTGTAACACGACTGACGTGCGTTCGCGCATCGATATCATCCTCAAGCGTTGAGATCTCAAGTCATCTAATTAAGAACTGAGGTTTTACATCACTCCACTTTCTAAAATAATTTGTCTTTTAATCTACTTGTCAGATATTGTATGTACTCACCTATTATAACGTTGACAGTTTCAGTCATGGTATTTACTCACATATTGTAACGTTGACTGTTTCAGTCATGGTATATACCCACCTATTGTAACGTTGATAGTTTCAGTCATGGTATATACTCACCTATTGTAACGTTGACAGCTTCAGTCATGGTATATATTCACCTATTGTAACGTTGATAGCTTCAGTCATGGTATATACTCACCTATTGTAACGTTGACAGCTTCAGTCATGGTATATATTCACCTATTGTAACGTTGATAGCTTCAGTCGTGGTATATACTCACCTATTGTAACGTTGACAGTTTCAGTCGTGGTATATACTCACCTATTGCAACGTTGACAGTTTCAGTCATGGTATATACTCATCTATTGTAACGTTGACAGTTTCTGTCATGGTATATACTCACCTATTGTAACGTTGACAGTATCAGTCATGGTATATACTCATCTATTGTAACGTTGACAGTTTCAGTCATGGTATATACTCACCTATTGTAACGTTGACAGTTTCAGTCATGGTATATACTCACCTATTGTAACGTTGACAGTTTCGGACGACATGTTATAGTCACCTATTGTAACGTTGATTGTTTCGGTGATGGTATACATTTGACCATTTATAATATTATAGGCTTTACACGCGTAGATGCCACTTTTATTTGCCGAAAGGTCATTTATCATCAAAAGATTTTCAGTTGACAATTGATAATTCATGTCTGGTTCTTTGTACCATTTAAAAGATACAGAAGGGTTCCCTTCAGCTTCACAGCTAAGATTTACTTGATTCATATGATCTGCCACAATCATGTCTCTGTCTGGGCTCTTCGTGATGACGACATTTCTAACTCTATCTGTAAAACGTGTTTCAACATTTTTGAGGCATACTAATGTATAACTAAAAGATGAAAACTCGTAACTCAGTATAGAAAGAAAAAAACTTGGCCAATAACAAAAACAATTTTTTAAAATTCAATAAAAAAAGAAGAGGAAGAACATTTATCAACGTGAAAAAATATAAAAACAAAGAAAACTGAAGATTAACAACAACTCAACACATCAAGAAGCGAGGGTGACCTTTGATACTCAAGACGTGCTAACGATTTCAATCTTAACTGTCATGATAACCCCAATCAATCAATCAATCAATCAATCAATCAATCAATCAATCAATCAATCAATCAATCAATCAATCAATCATGATAGTCTTATACAGATTGATCTTTAGTAGCAGTCCTTTATGCGGAAAATTGAGAGAGGTGCACAGGCTATGAGTTCATCCCCGGAATTCAGGTTCGTGTTACTCGATCTTTAGTTTTATGTGTATGTTTTGTAGATCGTTGTTTGTTCTTTTGTACTTTTTTCTTTTGGCTATTGTGTTGTCTGTTCTTCTATATACGGATTATGATGACCCGTTTGGTATCTTCAAACCCTTCTATATAATATCGTATTGAAAGATTAAATTTCCAAATGAAGGTGCGACTGGAATGTTGATACAACCAAATGGGTAACTTACAATTGGAAAGTTAATTTCATCTTTAATTGATATTTTGCACATTCTCCTGTGTGTTGAAAAACACAGTCGACCTAACACAAAAAGATCAGAAGTACTTTTTGTGAGAATTATGGAGTATTTCTAACAAGAACAAGCTACTAATATTTTTACATAAGCAACACTTCAACCAATTGATAGCAGTCACCCTTCAGGTGAGATTTAAACGTAAAGACGAAATCTAAATAAAGGTAAATTTTATTTATAGGAAACATAAAACAAAATCACAATTCGCATAATAAAAACTGTTATTTAGACTAGATAAACAAGAACTCCATCAACAAATAAAGAGCACTACCAACTAGGCAGGTGATCATAAACAATCAACATTTCCTGCCTGATGAAAGATATCTGTCTCCTCTGTTACTAAGTACAGTTTCGGTAATTTTCAACAACAAGAAGTTGTCTATATCGGACAGGAGACGACTATCTTTCCGGAATACCTGGTATTAATTCCAATGTTTACTAAGGAAGGAACTACAGGCTATATACATTAGATCTATTTTTTCAGAAGTTGCTAGTACAAATATGTTCGACCCTATTTATATCAATTATCTGGTAACTTAAATTTGCGCCCATGGGTCTTTTACCTGTGTCATTGTTACCATTGTTATCGTTTTTACCTTATTCACGTCATGAGCTAACAAAATTCCACTTAGTTACTTCAATCAACTAATTACCATCAACTCATCAATTATATATGAGAAAAGCTAATGGATGTCAAATGGGGTAATCAAAAGTCGAAAGTCGTAGAAGGCAAACAATACAAGGGGAAAAAAAACGGACAAGGGACAAACTGTGGTTAAATTTGAAATAATTAATTAAAACTTACAGTAAACAGTAATAGATTCAGTCTCTATTGTCAAACTGTCTGATGAAAAATTTGATTCCTCTACACATTGTATTTTGGCTTTATTATCCAAGTCTGTTAACTGAATGGTCAGATTACTTGTTCCATAGAAAGTACAATTACCAGGTATCTCAGTTGACGTAGTATTGACATCTGAGTAAATATTAGGACTTTGTTCTCCATGTCGCAATTTTTTCCAAATAAATTTTCCAGCAGGTTTTCCAACATTGCCTTTGCACACAAATGAGACGTACTGTCCATCTTCTACTTCAGAAAGTGGTAAATCCGATATAATACTGTCTGGCTTAGCTGAGGGACCTAGAACAATATGTTGTATCCGTTTATAATGTGTGTTCATGTCACTGTCATATTAATTTCAACACACTGGGTATTAGTGACGGTTCCCAGACCTCACCACGCACAGCGGATGAACACACTCACAGGTAGAGAATGCCCTCTCGAATGGGGGTTATCAGGGTACAAAACAAAAAGCCTAAGCGTGGTCCAAGTGGGTGCTGTGCATGGAGAGTGCCGCACTCTTTTCACGTTAAAGACGCTTATGTACATTTCAAAACAGAGTTGGGTTGGTTTATGGTGTTTAGCGCCACTTTCAACAATATTTCAGTTATATCGAGGCGATTAGTTTAATTGGTGGAGGAAACCGGAGTACCTGGAGAAACAACCGACCTGCCGTGGGTCACTCAAAAAGAGAAGAAGCATTGTTACAGATACAAACTGTTATATATTTTCGTCCCTTCACATATTCTCATGTTGTCCAGTAAGCGGTCAAATCTTGTTGTCTAGGTTGTCCCGTTCATACCTACTTTCACAATAAATGTGTCTTTACGTTCTGAGTTCTGTGTTGTGATGTCCGTTACGATTTCCAGACACAAACTATGTTCGGTTTGTCTTTACCTCCAGTTGTTTGTAGGAGGGTTGATGTCTTATTTACGTTATTTGTATTTGCTTGCGTAGTGGTATCCAACACATATTGTGTTGTGTTTTTATTTTGCTTTTCTTTGCCTTGTGTACACTATGGTGCCAGTTTCTCTGGATTGTCCATTTTTGGTAGCCCCAAATATTTAATTTGATATTCTCCAACGTTTATTTATATAGTATTGACCTTTTTATCAGCCCTGCATAGGCATGAAATATTTGACACAATCAATACGGTTGTTTCGAATCATTTCCATTGCGTCAAAACAAAATTATTTTCGTCCGCTAGATCACATGATTTCGATGGAATGTAGCGCACTGGACTTCCGGTGTCAATGTGCACAACAAAAACTCCAATCAATATGTGCCATTTTAACGTTCGATCCTCATCTTTAAAAAATCTTTAAGTTTCTATTAAAGACAGATATCAATTAAATTATTTTATTTGTATCAAAGACTTCAATGCAGAGACAATTACTTCTTTAAAATTAAATTTGGTTTATTTCTTTATTTTCAGCTGTCAGCATCATGAACGGAAAACGAAATGCCTTTATATATTTCTGATATCAGACAGATTGTGGGGTACCGAACACCAGTATTTATTCAGCCGTTTCATTGGCGTCTTCATATTACAATTACTTTTAATCTACCGCATTTACGACTATGATATGCTGACGTTGTCACAGTAATAGCGTAAACACCGGGAGTCGTCTGCCGTTCCTTTCATACGTCAAGACACGAAAAAGACGGAACGTGGTCGGAATTGACATGATTCGAAACAACTGTATTTTAACGTTAAAAGTAAAATTTGTCCATGAATGATGTGTACTATAAGACAGATAACACAATTGAATTAAAGGCATACAGGCTGTCAGAATTGAATTTGTTTTTTGTTTATATTAAATGTTGCAAATATTCGATGTTCTATACTAATAAAATGTTCTGAATAAAAAGCCAGGTTAAAAACAAATACTATAATGTGGTAATTAGTGAAAATATATAATATTGAAGGAAAAAACAAACAAAATTGTAGATTTCTTTAAATCTATCAGTATTTTATTTGAAACTTTAGTCATTTTGTTTTACATTTTTACTTCAGTTAAAACATATAATTTAAAGAGTAAGAAATACTACAAAAGAATATGTTTTGCCTACCCACAAACATTATTTATATTGCCATGTTGGATAGGTGCGGATCTTTTTATTTTATCAAATAAAAAATGGGAAAAGTGTGCTAAAGGTGTTTATTTTTATAACAATGATAAGTAAAATACATAGAATTATATTGTATAATCTAAATAGTCAGCCATCATTGTCAATTCAAGTTGAACCTGTCTGTAAAATGAAATATTTACTATTTTATTATTGTCATACTAAATCATTGCAATGTCATCTATTGTGATAGGCTCAGTTAATTGAAGGGGGTTAGCAGATAGTGTGAAAAGATGTGATATATTTACAAAATGTAAAGATTTATACGATGTAACAGTTTTAGTAGATACTCATGGTATTGTTGAAAAGGAAAAGAAATGGCTGCATGAATGGGGTTACATTGCAAAATTTTCTTCTTTTACCAGCAACAGTAGGGGGGGTAGCAATTTTGTTTAAAAATTCGTTTGAATTTAAAATTCATGATGAAGTTAAAGATACATTAGGGAATTATATCATCCTTGATATCTCAATTCAGGACTATCGAATGACATTAGCTGCAGTTTACGGACCAAATGAAGATATTGTAATGATTTAGTATGACAATAATAACCCTGTTTTTTCGAAATATTGCAATCAAAAATAAATATTTTTCCCAACTCCTCAATCATTTTAGCGGGAGATTGGAATGTAGTTCAGGATTATAATTTAGATACGGTTAACTATCGCAAAGAAAATAATATCAACTCAAAACTTAAACTACATTCTATGATGAATGATTTAGACTTAATAGACATTTGGAGGGAACAACATCAAAATGATAGAAAATTTTCATGGAGAGGACCATCTGAAAAACAAAGTCGCTTAGATGACTTTTTAACAACAACTGATATAGGATCATTTGTTGTGTCATCATAAATTGGTATTAGTTATAGATCAGATCATTCACCTGTAACTATAACAATACAATTTTCTAATCAAACCAGGGGAAGGGGTACATGGAAGTTTAATAATAGTCTTTTACATGAGGGTAATTTTATTTTAAAAATGAAAGAGGATATTAAAAATGTTATGCTTGAATATGAAACTGACCACTTAGTAGAAATTGACAATGTTGATAAGGAGTTTACTATTACTAATCAGTTATTATGGGAAATGATAAAAATGAAAATTAGAGGCTCAGCTATATCATTTTCGTCCTTTAAAAAAAGACAAAAGGATAAAAAAGAAAAGGAGTTACAGGAAAAACTAATTGTACTTGATAAACAATATACAGAAAATCTTTCAGAAGCTATTCTTTGCGAGATGGAAAAAATTGAACCTGAAATTAAAACTATTCGTGAGGAAAAAGTAAATGGCATTATAATGCGAGCAAAGGCCAAATGGCAAGTGGAGGGTGAAAAAAGTACACAATATATTTGTAATTAAGAAAAGAAGCACTATTTGGAAAAAATAATACCAAAACTTATCTTGGAAAATAAACAGGAAATTAGTGATCCAAAACAAATCAGAAATGAACAAAAAGATTTTTATAATAAATTGTATACTAGTACAAACCCCTGTATAAATGCATCTCACAGAGATATTTTTTTTAATGATAATAACCCTTTTATAATAAAACAGGATGCTGATGAAGTGAACTCTTGTGAAGGTCTACTAACAATCCAGGAATGTCTTGCCTCCTTGAAAAAGATGAAAAATTGTAAATCACATGGGATTGATGGATTCACTGTGGAATTCTATAAGTTTGTTTGGAATGATATTAAAATACCATTAGTAAAATGCTTAAATGAAAGCTTAGATATAGGAAAATTTTCTACCAGCCAGCGTCAAGGTCTAATCACATGTATTCCAAAAGAAGGAAAATCTAAATTTTATTTAAAAAAACTGGAGACCCATTACTCTATTATGTGTAGATTTTAAAATAGCATCAGCTAGTATAGCAAACAGAGTCAAACCCATATTACAAAACATAATTAGTCCAACTCAAAAGGGTTTCTTAAAGGGTAGATATATAGATGAATGTACTAGAATTATTTATGATCTTATAGATAAGATGGAGGAGGAGGACATTCCAGGTATTTTACTGTTAGTGGACTTTGAAAAAGCATTTGATACTATTGAGAGGTCATTCATTGAAAGTGCACTTGAATTTTATGGTTTTGGACCAGTTTTTCAAAAATGGATTAAAACCTTTTACTGCGATATAAGTAGTTTTGTTTTAAACAATGGACATATGTCCAGGTTCTTCACCTTTGAGCGGGGGTGCGCCAAGGGGGTCCTTTATCACCTTATTTATTTATTTAATTTTAGAGCTTTTAAGCTCTGCTATAAAAAATGATCCAAAAATAAATGGAGTTAAAATAAATGACTCAGAATTTGTATTAAGTTAGTATGCAGATGATTCATCTTTAGTTCTGGAGGATGACCCACAATCTTTAGACAATTCTATAAAACTTTTTCACAAATTTACGGAATGTGCTGGATTAAGAATTAATATTGACAAAACAGAAGCTATATAGATTGGCTCAAGAAAAGGATGTTCAGATAAATTATTGCCAAAATTAAATCTATCCTGGAACTTTTCGGGAAAATTTAAATTGCTAGGTATTCATTTCGACTTGTTGCACAAAGATAAAACTTTTATAAATTTTACAGAGAAAATAAAAAGTATAAAGGGTTTACTGAACACATGGTGCTATAGAGAACTTACTTATATTGGAAGGATAACTGTTATAAAGACTCTGGCACTCCCAATTTTGATACAAAGCCTTACAGTACTTCCAAATCCTCTGGAATGGGTAATAAAAGAAATACAGGACGTTTTTTATAATTTTCTGTGGAATGGGAAGAATGATAAAATTAAACGTACTGTTATGATTAATGGATATGAAGAAGGAGGATTAAAAATGCCGCATATTAAATCGTTTTGCTGTGCATTGAAAATGTCTTGGATCAATAAACTATTAGACCCACTGAATTTCTCACCTTGGAAGACTTTACTTCTTAGTTCAATACAACGATGGGGAGGGGATAATATTCTATATTTAAATAAAAAGGGTTTGGAAGTACTGGGAGGAAAATTAAATCCAATCTGGAATGATGTATATTGTAATTTTTCAGAACTCAAATCTATGGATAGTGATATTTGTGATAAACATGATGTATTGAGTCAATCCATATGGTTCAACCCATTTATAAAGATAAATGGAAATATGTGCTTCCATAGTCAACTATGTAAAAATGGTATCTTTTTCATTAATGATTTAATATCACCAGATAATAAAAAACTGTACACATTTAATGAATTTGTGGATACTTATAATGTTAATATTAATTTTGTAGAATACTATGGTATTATTAGTGCAATTCCAAATAATTGGAAACAACTTATTCTAGAGGAAAATATAAAATTTGACAGAATATGCAATGAAATAGTTGATAAAATAAAAGCAGAAAACAAACCTTGTAAATATTTCTATAAATTATTTATTCTGAGAGTTCAGAAAGAACCTATAAATTGTCACAAAAAATGGGAAAATGATTTAGAAACGTCTATAGAAGATTGGCATGATATTTTTTCACTGTCATTTTGTAAAACTAAAGATACAAATTTACAAAACTTTCAGCTTAAACTATTGCATAGAATTTTACCTGTCAATCCATTCCTATATAAATGTGGGCTTAAAGAAACAGAATTATGTACTTTTTGTATGGAAACTAAGGAAAACTTGTTACATTTATTTTGGAATTGTAATTTAGTTAAAAAATTTTGGTTTGCTGTTAAAAACTTTTAATGATTTGTGGTATTGCTCTCCCCTTAACAGCTAGGAAGATAACTCTTGGAATATCTGAGAGTGACATTGAGAACCAAAATACAGTGAATAATATCTTGTTAATTTTAAAATGTTATATATACAAGTGCAGATGCAAGGGGGAAAGTCCACACTTACACGGAGGTCTTCAATACCTAAAATATTATATTAAAATAGAGAAAAATTCCATTTTTTACATGTCCCCAAAACAGACAGACCAAATTAATCAAAAATGGTTTAATATTGATGCCGCAATGAATGGCTTATTATCTTTGGATATATATATTATTGTCTACGTTCTTGTATTTAAAACTGTTAGTATGAAAACAAAATATCGTTTATATATATAATTGTCTGTGTATTATATGTATTGAAATTCATTTGTATGTAACACTTTTTCTATTTTTAAAATAAACAATTACAAAAAAAAAAAAA
>MJUT01006078.1:184568-197477 GCA_002080005.1 Gigantidas platifrons | reverse complement strand
TTTTCCGAGGTTTGCCGAACACTGATAACTACTAAACCAAGGAAGCATGGTGCATGTAAATTCGTTAGAATCAATATAATTTAAGAAATATATCTATGAAATTGGATCCCGGTGTAATCAGTTGATATTATATAATAGTATTCAGTAAGAATGACACTTAAAATCGGAAATGCGTGATAAAATCAATAAAGCAAATTCAAACTCTGCAAAGACGCCCGATAAAGGGAAAATTGTAAACAAATTGTATTGCATATTATTGACAACACTTGAGTCGTCTTGATTATATTTTTTGAGAAAAATAAACAGATATGAAGTTCATTATTTTAGTCTCAAATTTAAAAGAGATATCACCTAGCGTTTTCTCCTGAAAAAAAAAGAATATATATAAAAACTGCGATGCAATTGTACTATCAAAATACGATTCGGCCTAAGAAGAAATATACTAAATTATGCTTATGTGTTGACATTTGGAATAGGTCGGTATAACATTTTTTTTTTATTTTTACACAAAGCTTGCTGAATCCTCCTTTTGGTGTGGTTTTAGTATAGAATCCGTCAAGGTTTTTATTCTTCCACGATTTCACTTGTGCCATGTGCACATTTCCTTCATCAACAAACAATTTCGCACATACGCAAGCGTTTTCCCGAATGAGTTCACTGTCAGGTCGTATATGAATATTGCGCGGGTAAACATTGAATGCCTTACTGGATGCAAGATAATCAAACAGCGACGTATTTCATTCGTTCTAGGCTATTTACATATGATAATATGAAAAATTTCAACTGCAATTAGAACAAAACATCGAATATTGGCAGCTTTTAATAAAAACAAATCAATTCTGACAGCCTGTATGCCTTTAAGGAAGTTTATTTTTAAAAATGGGAATACTATACTGTAGTATCCCCGTGATACCATCACTTCTATGTAATGCCATTTGAAATCCCTAGGAATTATATCTTTATTTGATTTTGATACGATCGTTTAAAATGTAGAAGTCAAACTAACAATGCAAATATGCGGAAGGCTTCACTAGTTGTTAAAGTCACACTAACCAATATTTCAGTTATATCGTGGCGGTTAGTTTAATTGGTGGAGGGAACCGGTGTACCTGGAGAAAACATCCGATCTGCCGTAGATCACTCAGAAAGAGAAGAAGCATTGTTACATATACAAACTGTTGAATATGTTCGTCCCTACTCATATTCTCATGTTGTCCAGTAAGCGGTCAAATCCTGTTGTCTAGGTTGTCCCGTTCATACCTACTTTCACAATAAATGTGTCTTTACGTTCTGAGTTCTGTGTTGTGATGTCCGTTACGATTTCTACACACAAACTATGTTCGGTTCGTTTTTACCTGCAGTTGTTTGTAGGAGGGCTGGTGTCTTATTTACGCTATTTGTCTTTGCTTGCGTAGTGGTATCCAACACATGTTGTGTTATGTTTTTATTTTGCTTTTCTTTGCCTTGTGTACACTATGGTGCCAGTTTCTCTGGATTGTCCATTTTTGATAGCCCCAAATATTTGATTTGATATTCTCCAACGTTTATGTATATAGTATTGACCTTTTTATCAGCCCTACATAAGCATGAAATATTTGACACAATCAATACGGTTGTTTCGAATCATTTCCATTGCGTCAAAATTTTATTATTTTCGTCCGCTAGATCACATGATTTCGATGGAATGTAGCGCACTGGATTTCCGGTGTCAATGTACACAACAAAAACTCCAATCAATATGTGCCGTTTTAACGTTCGATCCTCATCTTTAAAAAATCTTTAAGTTTCTATTAAAGACAGATACCAATTAAATTATTTTATTTGTATCAAAGACTTCAATGCAGAGACAATTACTTCTTTAAAATTAAATTTTGTTTCTTTCTTTATTCTCTGCTGTCAGCATCATGAAAGGAAAACGATCTGCCTTTATATATTTCTGATATCAGACAGATTGTGGGGTACCGAACACCAGTATTTATTCAGCCGTTTCCTTGGCGTCTCCATATTACAATTACTTTTAATCTACCGCATTTACGACTATGATATGTTGACGTTGTCACAGTAATAGCGCAAACACCGGGAGTCGTCTGCCGTACCTTTCATACGTCAAGACACGAAAAAGACGGAACGTGGTCGGAATTGACATGATTCGAAACAACCGTATTTTAACGTTAAAATTAAAATTTGTCCATGAATGATGTGTACTATAAGACAGATAGCACAATTTAATTAAAGGCATACAAGCTGTCAGAATTTTTTTTTTTATTAAACGTTGCAAATATTCGATGTTCTATACTAATAAAATGTTCTGAATAAGAAGCCATGTAAAAAAAAATGCTATAATGTGGTAATTAGTGAAAATAATTCGAATGTCTGTCGGTGGATTCGCCATTAACACACCTAATTAGAAGTTGGCTGCTTTTCCGAGGTTTGCCGAACACTGATAACTACTAAACCAAGGAAGCATGGTGCATGTAAATTCGTTAGAATCAATATAATTTAAGAAATATATCTATGAAATTGGATCCCGGTGTAATCAGTTGATATTATATAATAGTATTCAGTAAGAATGACACTAAAAATCGAAAATACGTGATAAAATCAATAAAGCAAATTCAAACTCTGCAAAGACGCCCGATAAAGGGAAAATTGTAAACAAATTGTATTGCATATTATTGACAACACTTGAGTCGTCTTGATTATATTTTTTTAGAAAAATAAACAGACATGAAGTTCATTATGTTAGTCTCAAATTTAAAAGAGATATCACGTAGCCTTTTCCCCTGAAAAAAAGAATATATATAAAAACTGCGATGCAATTGTACTGTCAAAATACGATTCGGCCTAAGAAAAAATATACTAAATTATGCTTATGTGTTGACAATTGGAGTAGGTCAGCATAACATTTTTTTTTTCAATTTTTACACAAAGCTTGCTGAATCCTCCTTTTGTTGTGGTTTTCGTATATAATCCGTCAATGTTTTTATTCTTCCACGATTTGATTTGTGCCATGTGCACATTTCCTTCATCAACCAACAATTTCGCACATGCGCAAGCGTTTTCCCGAATGAGTTCACTGTCAGGTCGTATATGAATATTGCGTGGGTAAACATTGAATGCCTTACTGGATGCAAGAGAATCAAACAGCGACGTATTTCCTTCGTTCTAGGCTATTTACATATGATAATATGAAAAATTTCAACTGCAATTAGTATAAAACATCGAGTATTGGCAACTTTTAATATTAAAAAAAAATCAATTCTGACAGCCTGTATGCCTTTAAGGAAGTTCATTCTTAAAAATGGGAATACTATACTGTAGTATCCCCCGTGATACCATCACTTCTATGTAATGCCATTTGAAATCCCCAGGAATAATATCTTTATTTGATTTTGATACGATCTTTTAAAATGTAGAAGTCAAACTAACAATGCAAATATGTGGAAAGCTTCACTAGTTGTTAGAGTCACACTAACCAATATTTCAGTTATATCGTGGCGGTTAGTTTAATTGGTAGAGGAAACCGGAGTACCTGGAGAAAACAACCAATCTGCCGTAGATCACTCAAAAAGAGAAGAAGCATTGTTACAGATACAAACTGTTAAATATTTTCGTCCATACCCATATTCTCATGTTGTTCAGTAAGCGGTCAAATCTTGTTGTCTAGGTTGTCCTGTTCATACCTACTTTCTCAACAAATGTGTCTTTACGGTCTGAGTTCTATGTTGTGATGTCCGTTACGATTTCCACATAAAAACTATGTTCGGTTCGTCTTTACCTCCAGTTGTTTGTAGGAGGGCTGATGTCTTATTTACGTTATTTGTATTTGCTTGCGTAGTGGTGTCAAACACATGTTGTGTTGTGTTTTTATTTTAATTTTCTTTGCCTTGTGTACACTATGGTGCCAGATTCTCGGGATTGTCCATTTTTGACAGCCCCAAATTTTTGATTTGATATTCTCCAACGTTTATATATAGAGTATTGACCTTTTTATCAGCCCTGCATAAGTATGAAATATTTGACACAATCAATTCGGTTGGTTCGAATCATTTACATTCCGTCAAAATTTTATTATTTTCGGCCACTAGATCACGTGATTTCGATGGAAAGTAACGCATTAGACTTCCGGTGTCAATGTACACAACAAAAATTCCAATCGATATGTGCCGTTTTAACGTTCGATCCTCAACTTAAACAAATCTTGAAATTTTCTATTAAAGACAGATATCAATTAAATTATTTTATTTGTATCAAAAACTTCAATGCAGAGACAATTACTTTTTTAAAATTGAATTTGGATTCTTTCTTTATTTGCTGATGTCAGCATCATCAAAGGAAAACGGTCTGCCTTTATATATTTCTGATATCAGATTATCATAACGTTAAAAAGTAAATTTTTTCCATGAATGATGTGTACTATAAGACAGATAGCGCAATTTAATTATAGAAATTCATTTTTATATCATCTCTTCCTGGTAAGGCGATTTGAAATCTCCAGGAAGTATATCTTTATTTGATTTTGATACGATCTTTTAAAATGTAGAAGTCAAACAAACAATGCAAATATGTGGAAACGCTTCACTAGTTTTTAGAGACACACTAAGCAACATTCCAGGTATATTGTAGCATTAAGTATATTAGTGTTTTCTTTACATCTAGGAAACTAATTTTCTTTCTTTGAATTAAAATGAAAAACAAGTAATACCACACTGTCGGAACATTTCCAGAATTCAATAGAAAAACCATAGAAAGAGACAAAATCGACACCCCAAGTACACGACCACTCACTTTGGTGGCTTGGTTCAAGCACTTTAATAAAACGTGGCTGGATTAGACTAGTTTTCCTTCCCACATTAAGTGCATGTTATTTGTTAATCAATTTCTATTTAACAGGGAATTTTAAATTTCTACACTGTTCCTGGTGATTTTGTTAACTTGTTTAATGTTATGTCCCAATGTATTGTTATTCAGCAAACTATTATTTACACAATGCTTCATTACCCAATGGATCACATTGACAGTATTAAACAGTTTACATATATTATCTTAAAGCCATACAAACTGTCAGAATTGATTTCTTTTTGTTTATATTAAAAGTTGCAAATATTCGATGTTTTATACTGATAACATGTTCTGAACAAGAAGCCAGGTTTAAAAAATATGTTAAAAGTCGTACAGATCCTGAATCGTATAAGTTTACAATATCCACGAAACGCAAACGAACGAAAAGCGCAAACAAAACGAACGATTCACACGAACGACACGAAAAACGCACGATATACGAAGCGAACGCACGATACACGAAACGAACGCACAATACACGAATAGTATCGCGTTATTATTTGAATTACTTTGTGCAAATTGATGTGATTAACTTCTGTAATCTTATATTTTATAAGCAAGTTATATGTATATATAAATGATAAATTAGTCGGTAAAGTAATAGGATAATGCAATTTATATTAAATAGTTTATATTACCAATGTGTTTAATAATTATATTTATGATTAAATTTGAAATCTCATATATTTGATTGACTTTCTATTTAAATAATTATACATAATTTATATTTATTTAACTATACAATTAAACATAATTGATATTTATTTAAATATATAATTATACAGAATTTATATTCATATAATTATATAATTATATAGAATTGATATTTATAATTATTCGGATTCTGAATTGACAATTCCAACCAGACATAGGTGTATCAGTTATTTTCTCGGTTAAGCTGTCCAAGAGGTGTGTGGCTTCAAAAGGTCATATAATTGTAAATTAGAATGAAATTATAAATGTAAGAGTTGACATTTCACACCTGCAGTGCATGTATTTCCCAGGTGAAACTACCAGAGGCGTTTGTTTACATGTAGATGATTTCTTGCTTATTTGTCCCAGAGTAAATTATAGAAAAAATACATGTATTGAATATGTTTTCCCTTATTGTACAAAATTACTGGCACATGTAAATAAATTATAGGAAATACATGTTTGTATATGTAAAATTTTGTTTACACTGTAATTTAAAATATTTAGTAATAGTAAGATTGAAATTGTAGTAATTATTTCGTTTCGTGTATCGTGTATCGTTCGTTTCGTGTATCATTCGTTCGTATTTCGTTTCGTGTATCGTTCGTTCGTATTTCGTTTCGTTTGTTCGTCTAATTAAACTGGCGAACGATACACGAAACGAACCAACAAATTACACGCACGAAACGCAAACGAACGGAAAACGAAAAACGAACGAACGATACACGCAAACGAAACGAACGAAAAACGCAAACGATACCAAATATCTGTTAAGTTAAACCATCCAGGGTCTGTAATTAGTGAAAATAATTCGAATGTCTGTCTGTGGAATAGCCATTTACAAACCTAATTATAAGTCCGTTTCTTTACCGAAGTTTGCCGAATACTGATAACTGCTATGAACAACCAGGAAATATATCTATGAAATTGGATCCCGGGCTAATAAGTAAATATCATATAATGGTATTTAGTAAGAATGACACTTAAAATCGGAAATACGTGATGAAATCAATAAAAACAAACCCAACTCTGCAAAGAGGCCCAATAAAGGGAAAAATGTAAACAAATTGTATTGCATATTATTGACAACACTTGAGTTGTCTTGATTATATGTTTTTAGAAAAAAAGCAGACATGAAGTTCATTATTTTAGTCTCTAATTTAAAAGAGATGTCACCTAGCGTTTTCTCCTGAAAAAAAAGAATATATAAAAAAAACTACGATGCCATTCTACTGTCAAAATACGATTCGGCCGAAAAAATATATTAAATTATGCTTACGTGTTGAAAACTGGAGTAGGTCGGTATAGCATGTTTTATTAATTTTTACAAAAAGCTTGCTGAATCCTCCTTTTTGTGTCGTTTTCGTGTAGAATCCGTCAATATGTTTATTTGTGCCATGAGCTTTTACTTCAACAAAACCATTTCGCACATGCGCAAACGCTTTACCGAATGAATTCACTGTGTAGGTCGTATGAATACATGAAGAAACATTGGAATCTCTACTGGATTCAAGAAAATAAAACAGCGACGTATTTCCTTCGTTGTAGACTGTTTACGTATGATATTATGAAAAAATTCAACTGCTATTAGTATAAAACATCTAATATTGGCAACTTTAAATAAAAAAAAAATTCAATTCTGACAGCCTGTATGCCTTTAAGAAATGTGCTGTTGATTTCTCAAGTACTGGAAAGTATTATATTTTTAAATACTTAAATTACTTACTTGTAACAGTAATACTAGTAAAATTGGTATATTTAGTGGGGTTCACTCCATTTGTATCATACCATATACTACAGTTATAATGAGTATCATCCACGCACTGAATCTTATTAAATGTTAAAATAGCTTCACTTGATTCATCCGTAGGATTTGTAAGGGACACACGACCAGTCAAATATTCTCCTCTCAGTACAGCCTTCCTGTTATTTCCTGGAGGATAAAATGTAGCAAGATGAACGTATTTCTCACTTGTTTTATTTCTAGCTTCCATCTTTATATAATAAATTGTATCCCCGCCATCTTTGATATAAGAACACCACAAAGCTACATTTGTATCCCCGATTGTAGCAGTTACAGTTGTGTTGATTTCAATTTGTAATGCCTCTGAACCTAGAGAAGACACAAAATATCCTTCAATTACATTAATGTATAATAATACAAGTAAGACAAATATAACATGCAGCATGCCTGAACTACATCAACGTAATTTATGTTTGTGTTTATTATTATTTGGGGGAGGGGGTGGGGGTAATCACGGTCACAATCGTATTGTAGTTTTATTGATATCTACTTACATATGCAATCGATGCATATTGCAACGAAAGTTGCGTAACCTGTAAAGAGGTATACTCGATTCAACTGTGATTAATTTTGTTATTGACTAGCTCTTGTTCGGTCGTTGCATCCAGGTACTTTGGATCCCCCACCGTTAAATCTGACCGCCACAAAGTAACTAAAATATTGTTGAAAGTGCGTTAGATACCAATAACGTTAATCTATTAAATTTAATGCCTTAGACTAGTTTAAGATGATTTTATAATTTATTGTGTAATATTTCCTTTTATATGTCCCACATTTTGTATTTGACCAATTTATTGTATTGACGATATTATGACGGACCCAGGCAACTGATTTGCGGGATAAACCTATTATAATATTAAAAGATATAAAACATTGTAAGCAAGTTTTCAGTAAGATTCAGAAAACATCATTCCCTTCACATTTAACATATTTGTTTTCAAAAACACTGTCGTTTTGAAATATGATTATGCAATTAAACTGTCCTTATTAAATTCAAAAATACAAATATAAACGGATGAAACTAAAACAGGACGTGGTCATGACATTTAACACCCCCCCCCCCNNCCCCCCTCAAACAAACAAACAAACAAACAAACAAAAAATACACATAATACGTGTACAATATAGCGACAGACAATCATTTGTGTAATTAATATTCAAATATTGCGAGTTTAATTATTGTCTAGTTATTCGCAAACGTGTTTAAATAAATGTACACTAACAAATATTTCCGACACACATTTGAATAGTTAATATGGGACGAAGTCCCAACTATGGTAGAAATAGCAAGTTTTTTTCTATTTACTAATGACTAAATTTTCTTGCACCGGAAATGACATACCGGAAGCAATACATGTACAGCTACAGTGGGTTTCTGCAAAAACAATTCGATGCAGTAAATAATTGCTCTTGTAGGGGCACGAGTATCAAAGTATTAAAAACGACATATTATATAAATAAAATCAAGAACGGGTACAAGGATGTAGAAAACAAATCAAGTTGCAGCTCTCATGAGAAGTGGAACCTGTTCAAAATATCGCGAGATAGAGCGTGAAGTAGTTCTTGACAACCATAAACAAAGATGACCGACAATGTTTATAAATTTTATGATGTACATTTTATAAAACTAATGTCGGCTTTTCTCGTGAATAAAGCATCGCACATGAACAACAAAATGTGCAAACTAAAGCTACAATAAAGTTTATTTACTACTTCCGGTTATGAACCATGTTCGGTAGCGGATACGAAAACTGTCCGGAGTTTGGTCCCCGATACACTGTTTAAAAAAATTATTGGACTTCGTCCTAAGTTAGGTAACACCTATTATCATATTATGGGACGAAGTCCCAACTATGATAGAAATAGCAATTTTTTTCTATATACTAATGACTAAATTTTCATGCACTGGAAATGACATACCGGAAGTCAATACATGATTAAATCTGTGCAGAAAATCGAATGCGGACGTTTCGTAACCTGGTCGTTTCGTACCTAGATCGGGACTTAAAAAAACGACGGAAGCCTCTATTTGACCCCTCTTTTAAGAAAATCTGGAACCAACCTTGGTCTACTTTGAAAAAATAGTATAGGTCCATATATCCGAGTTAATATTTTCTAAAAAAAAATATTGGACTTCGTCCCAAGTTAGGTAACACCTATTATCATATTAAAATATAATTGAAAAGAAAAAAAAACATACCCCTTGAAATAAACAAAAGAAGACACGTATATTCCAATATACTAAAAAACATCTTGTTGGAGAGTATCGTGTCTGTTCTTAGGTAGCCTACACTAAGTATATAGATGAAATAAAACGGAAATTGATACATTATAAAGCATATAATAATTCATTTTATTATACCTCATATATTAATTACCATAAATAGATTAATCTGATTTGACAATGGGTAAAAATCAGAACACGTGATCACACAAGACACAAATCATATTCCGTGAAATAAATATCATATTCCACAACTTCGGAAGCCTCGCAGGTTTTCACGCCAGAGTTATCGTTTTTTGAGAGGAAAACGTCAGATGCACTCGGAACGTATCACTTGTACGCGACCATTACAATTTGTTGATGTGGTTTTTGAATGTCTTGAGACAACGTTCTGGACTTAAAATATGTTTGCCAGCAGTATTTTACATATGTATGTGTTTTCTTGGTTTCATTCGGTATAATAAAACATTTATAGCATGTGGGTACAGGAAATATGAAAATGTATTCACCCTCGAGTATCATATTCCCCTCGGGCGTTGCCCTCAGGGAATATGATACTCTTGGGTGAATAAATTTTTATATTTCCCTCACCAGCATGCAATAAATGTATATTATTAGCCAATCAGATTTGTTAATACAATGTTAGATATCAAAACAATTAAGACAACATGCAAACTGAGAAGGATAACTATAAACGATCGTCAAGCTGTTCCCCAAGCTATATGTCAGGGATATAATTTAGTTAGATATGGAAAACACTTGCATGACTGCATTAATTTAATAAGATGGGAGGTTTCAGGGGCGGATCCAGGGGGGGGGCAAGCCCCCCCCCCTAAAATTGGAAAAAATATGATTTTTTTTTAGTAAAATCGTGATTTTTCACACGAAATGCCCCAAAATTTTCGCTTTTTATTATGTCCACACCCTAACTGGAAATCCTGGATCCGCCCCTGGGTTTCGTCTCACGAAATATCATAACCCTGCACATTGTTGTTGAAGTGCCTGTGCCATCCCATGAAAGTGTGAAGTCAAGTATTTATGTGTTTGGGGTCACGACTCTTTCTATGATGTTTCTATTAGATTTTAGAACTGTTCCGATAGTGTTGCATTTTTTGTTGTTGTTTTTGTTTCATTTTATTACAGACTTATTACCACTCATCACTCATGTTTAGGTCTGAAGCATGTTCTTCGGTGAAAGTCTTACAGTGACTGCCTTAATAAAAACATAAATATCTAATTTAGAGCGAGCGGCGCGTTTATGGAATAACCTACATAACGTACGTTCATATTAAAAAAAATATTAAAAACCCCCCGGAAGATTTACTATATTTTAAACTTTCCCCCATGGGGGAACGTTTACTATATGGTATTTATTCCGCATAGTTAACTTTCCTACCTAACCGATTAACAACAAGACACTATAGATTTGTGTTTTTTTACCTTTTAATCAACACCAAATATAATTAATGGTATATAACAATTAAAATTAACACGATTAAGGTGCTAAATTCCGAATCAAAAGTATTTATCCGGATTAAGGGGGAACATTTACTATATAGCAAAATATCCTGGAGGATGATCGTCTATGGATGGAGCACTGTTTGCTATATAGTAAATTTTCCCCCGGGGGAATATTCACTATATAGTAAAGTATCTGGGGGGAAGGTTTACTATATAGCAAATATTCCGAGGGGAATGTTTACTATATAATAAACATTCCGGGGGAAGGTTTGCTATGCCGAAGGTTTACTACATGACACCGGCACGTCAATAAAAGTGGCGACTTTAAACTAATCTTATGTGCGCAAACCTAACTAATCTTAAGCTGTAGAAGCTACCCTTCTGAATTTTAATCCAAAGTCTGCAACACATAATTACATTATTTAGGAAATAATTTTAATAAAGATATGTCTAATTGTATCTAATGACCATGCCCTTGGCGAGACATTGACCACCCGAAGATATGAAACCCCCTGTGACGCGTGTTTAGAGTACCGTTCATCGGGTACCATCAGTGTCAAAATATTAGAGGCCAAATGATTTTGGGAGCAAGAAAATAAAAACATCGGAGATTAATAGTCCACCAGCAGAGTTATCGACTCAATGGTTATAATAATGAACGTAGATATCTAGCAAAGTCGAACAAAGGTAGGAACACCAAATGAGTATATCTTATTGATCACTACAAATAAAACGTATGTGGTACAAGCTACACAATTAACATATAGTCTGCCATACATTTTCAACTTTATTCATACGACTGCAGTAAATACTTAGTACTCGAGTAATTGAGACAACATCGCATATCATATACCACAAAAAGGCAACTGTCCTTCCTGGTGAAATTCAATGAAGAATATTTAGCTATATGTCTCATAGATAAAAATAAAATGACCCTTGTATTTATTTGATATTGATCAATTTCATGTAATATTTGTCGTTTTTAAGATTTTTCCGTAATCCCACACGCTCTTTGTTATAATATTATCATACTATTTTATTCAGGTTTATAAAAAGAAAGTTTAAACAGTGGCGGTAACAAATGCCAATAATGTAAAATAAAAACGAACAAACACCTCTCACTGAACATATGAAAAGACCTTGGAAATCCAGGTCTAAGTTTGGAATAGGCACAGAAATGTGGAGGGGTTAGACCGGTTAAGAGGATCTAGCCCCATCTTTATAAGTGGATCTCCAATGTAAATACATATTATATAATCAAACGATAAAACCCTGCACAAATTCGTTTCCTCCCAGAAAGACCACATACTATCACAAACATGAATGACATCACACACATGGACAGTACAGTCAATGAATACTCGTAGTAAACTGACTACTATCTAGGAGGGTATAATCTGCTGGTAGGACAAATACAAATAAATTGATGCATTCTACTACAAGAACTACCAACACCACTTTCAACAATAATTCAGTTATATCTGGGAGGTCAGTTTTATTGGTGGGGTAAACCGTAGGACCGCGGAAAACCACCGACCTGTCGCAAGTTACTGACAAACTATGTTTTCAATACATCTCGGCACGAGTGGAATTCACAACGTTAGTGGTGAGACACTGATTGCATAGGTAGTTGTAAATTCAACTACCACACCACCACGACCACGACGGCCCATAAAAACAGCAATACACGTTGATATACCTTAATGAAAACAAAGCACTGAAATGAACAGATACAAAATTTGAAAAAAGAAAGAGAATTTTTGAGTACAGGAAAAATGAAAAAAAAGAAACAAAAAACTAAATGCCGGAAATGTACACAAGATGTCTTGTATGGAGTTTATATGTCACAAATAATATGTTACACTCAAGATTGTATTTGTATTCA